>CAWUHX010000075.1:0-118132 GCA_963922205.1 Romanomermis culicivorax | reverse complement strand
TTTTGCCTAGTTTTTGAATTTTAGTTTGTCCGACCGAAAATTCATTAAACTTACTGAGAAATAAAACCTTCTGTCTGGGAAATAAAGAGTGGAAAAATTCATTCTCCAGTGTTATAGAATATTAAAATTCAGAAAAAATTTTCGGCGCTGCGCGCCGAACAAATTACTTTAGTCTGGCCATATATTAATTTTTCCATTTTCTCGTCAAAACTCAGAAAATTGGGTTTTAAAAGCCTAAAACCGACGCGCATCGAATGAAATACAAGAAAACTAGTTTAAGATGGTTTTCCCGATAAAATTAAGCAAATTTATTGATTTTAGAGTGAGCAACCAAAAATTTATCTGAGCAACCAAAAATTTTCCCCAAGTTGCACATTGCAACCTGGCCTGTGCAACCCCGCCGGTGGCACCGTTTTTCCTCAAATGAGATCTTCTGAGGAAAAAAATTTGAAAATGAGGAAAAAAAATTTAGGTATGGTTCTCATTGTGGAAAAAATTTCGAGGAATTCAAAAATGAAAAGATGCGTATCGGTCGACTTTACAAGGCCAAAATCTCAAAATTTTCCGGCTCTTAGCGCCGGCCAAGGGTATAATAATCACCATTTTCTTTCAGGCGCAGCCATTAACATATCTACTCTTACTTACGAATTCATTCTCAACAGAGTTTCTATCAAACAAGTTAGCTCGTCTCATTTTCTAAACATTAACAGTCAGTATTTCGCCGAAAAAAAATTTCCCATCAATTCTCTCATTTTTTTCTCGTTGCTTTGAATTTTTCGAACATTGTCAACATGAACTTTTGGGTTTACTGAAACTGGAAATTGAAGACATCATTCTGAAATCTGAACCGAACTGTGATTTTAGAACTTCCGTTCACGAATATCCATTAGAGAGATTTATTTTCCAGCACTTTAGAATATAAAAGCTCGAAAATTTTTGGAAAATGAGGAAAAAAATTTTGGGTCTGGTTCTCATATGGAAAATATTTTCGAGGAAAAAAACGGTGCCCGGACTCCGGAGCAGTGTTTTTTTTGTGCCAAAACATGGTTTTTGGCACAAAAAAATTTGGAATGGCACAAAAAATTTTGAGCGTTTGTGCCAATTGGCACAAAATTTTTGGCTGGTCAAACATAAAATTTCCTTGATTTTTAGACGTTTTAGGGGCTGAAAATGCCAAAAATTTTCGGCGCTTCGCGCCGAGTGAGTCAATGAATATAATAATTCCTATTCGTAGATTTGGCCTGAACGCGAACTGTTTCTCTTCGAACAGTGTATTGGTATCGTTACAGCAACTTTATAGGCTGTCAAGACTGGTGAGTAAAAAGAAATTCTGAATATTCCCTGTTCATTCAGTCAGATTCGGATTTTAAACCGAAATTCTTACTTTTTGTGTTTGATTGATTCAAACAGGAAAATCGATATCTTTGATAATGGTACAATGTTTGGATCGAAAATTTACACGATTTTCGACTTTATTTTCTCTAGTCTTTACATTGTTGTTAAATAACACAGATATTCGTATTCGTAGTCGAAAATTGAATCAATTTGAACTTCCTGAACAATTCAAGACCTAATTAAATTTTATCAACATTCTATTTCTTTTAGGATTTTCGTGAACTACTTTGTTGCACTGTTTTTTCTTATCTCACTGACATCATGGTGAGCTGAAAAATAGATTTGGGCACGATTTTTACAAAAAATTAATGCATTAAACGTTAACCTTTTATCAAACTTTTGGCCTTAAACTTTTTCGCAGTTTTCAGTTATGTTTCAAGTTACAAAATTTTTTTGTGCCATTGGCACAAATTTTTTTGGCCTCTTGTGCCAATTGGCACAAATGTCCGTGCACAACAAAAACGCTGCTCCGGAGGAAAAATGGTGATTGAAAATGCATTGCGGAAAGGAGGCCATATAACATAATCAAAAGGAACGTCAACCTCTTGGATGGACTCCGAAGCTTTAAAGGAAGAATTTCAATTGCACAGCGCAGAATTTGGTTGCTGTGTGCAAAAAACCGCGACTAACGAACACTTTTATCGCTCACTTTTTTGTTTGCGTCATGCGATTTTAGAACAAGGGGAAAACAGTAATTTATGTGTCTTTCTGAGCTGCCTAGACGTGTATATGTACTTGCTTAAATGAATCAAACTCAAGCAAAGGACCAAAACATCTGAATGAGGAATATTCTGTGTTAGACGTCAAAAAGAAAAAAATATGAGTCCTCCTGGTGGTTTTTAAAAAATAAATGAAAAAAAACAATTTTGACGAAAATCAACATGCTACTCAACCATATCTTTTGTCACGTGCCGACGAATTTCGTCGAACGTCACATGATTCACATCACAATTTTTCGTTATGTTTTTCGTTACGTTTTGTGTTATAGTAATTTGCATCAATTTTGCGTTTCGTTTTTATAATTTTTACATGCAATTTATGTGTGTACTTTTTCATGTTTAATTTCTGTTTCTTTTGTGCACATTTTGTTTCCGTTTCGATTTATTATTTTGTTATACACGTAGACTACAGTATGTGCCTGCTAGTCAAGAATTTCCGTTAGAGATAAGCTCTCCGAGCTCATCGCTGTAATTGGAGCACAATGTGCACCTCTTATCAGTAAAAACTAGCGACATTTCGCAACGTGAAACGACTAGTTGGAAATTCTCACTGGTTGACGTTCCTATGTTAAGCATGGAGAGTAAAAACTCGCCCCAATGCTTAACGTTGTGAACTGGAAAATGTCTATGTGACCATAGGCATCTTCTGCAATGATTTCCGCTGCAGAAGTTAGCTTGGGGGAGTGTTGACTCCGCCCAAGGCATACTGTAGTTTATGGAGCCCTTTAAAAGGGCTTTTATTGGGCCTAACTGGTGTTGCGTCTTTTTGGTCTTGCATCTCCGCGTTTTGCCGTTCATCGCCTTTATTATTATATTTTTATATCGTCAACTGCATTCGCCACTCGTCGAATAAAATTTGCATAGTCTCGCCTCCAGCCTCCTTATACGTTACCACTACAGTAACCCGACCGTAGGAACTCGTCCCCCTCGCCGTTAACAAGGAACCCTGTCGCCCTCACCGAGGAAACGTTTGTTACCGCCGCCTGCCGATCCGCAGCCGCAGAACCCCACGCCGAATTGCTCGGATTCCCGTACCCATTCATCACCGTCCGTAGGACCCCCGCACTCTGACCCCAGGACCCATCGCTCATCGCCGAATAGGTTAAGAAGAGGATTAGTAAGTCTTCTCAGGGGTTATTATTGTTGAGGGTATATTTGTGGGAGTCTCCCCTAAGCTAGTTTCCCACGGAAGTGCCCTCAGTTAAGAAAGCCCGCAGACCCTTAAGGTCAGGGCCAATAAAGGGATTTAGGTTAACAATCGGGTCCCCTACAGTATGCCATTCTCCGAATGGCACCGTCCCTCATTCCCAGTGAGTGAGGACTAGGGATTGGCATCCCTGACCCGGCCGCATTGTCCATTATTCTACAGCATAACCCTAGGACAAGGTCGAGGTACACCATAGGTTTACCTGTAGTAGTACCAGCTGGCTTAGGTTCCCGAAACGAAGAATATTACTGGAGCCACCCCACGGGGTCACAGCATGTCACCTACAGTGTCATGGCCATAATTCCTATGGGATATGGTACGGGTTTTTCCCGTCAATGTGACTGATCACCCACTTCATTTAATGTGACATGGCTCCACTTCGTTTAATGTGACACTTTTTATCATTTGAAAAATCAACATTCCAAAAAAATAGCTGATTCGTCATAAATAAATTCATCAAATAAATATTTTATGCCGAAAAAACAAATAATAGCCCGCGATTCCGGTATAACATAACAAAACAAAAAACTTGTTATAATCAACATCAACGATCAAAAACGTTTTTTCATCCACGTACAAATTATAATTCGTCTTTCTTTTGGCTTTCTTGAGTTTTGTGTTTCTGTAAAATTCGGAATGAATCAGTCATCTGATAAGATTTTTAAAAAATTCATGATTTTCAAACATAAGATGTATGAATCGTCACGCCGCTAAGAAGTAGCTTTTGTCAATAACTTTGCAGATCTTGCAGTAACAAACTACAGTAAGTATAACCATAGAAATTGTCACCTCATCAACGACTTTCTTCGCATCTTCTGTACCGTTGGAGTCGACAAATCTTTTCAACGACGTGAAACTTTTATTACCGTCATATTCGATAACCTGCCAGTAAAAAAATCACCACTTGAGCATCAAAAATATTTGGTGGCGAAATCGGGATCTGGATTTTGAATTAGGCTTTTCAAGGGTTGGGTTTAGCTTCAGATTCAGACTCAGATTCAATCGATCTGGGTTTTCTAGATCTGGAGCTAAAATTGTTGAACTCAGTTGCATAAATTATTTCTTAATCATAACAAAAAGTAGTCTTCTGAATGGGCGTTTTAGAGTGGAAGTGGAGTAAATCGGTCAGGTGGTGCTCTTGGCATTTCAATCGTTTTATTGAGCAGGGTGTCTCGATTTTCAAAGAGTTAGTTATCAATCAATTCTACGTGATCAAAATCCTAATGTATACAGTAAGCAAAATTTTTTGTTTACTTCATCCGAATTAGCGATAAACAACTTGATAGTGGGCAAAATTTCGACTTTTATATGCTCGAATTCGTTCAACATGGCGTCTATGCGGGCGACGATAATTTGACCCGTTCGATTGTAATGATCGCCCAATTTTTTGATCACGGGTTCGATTTCATTGCAATTTGTCGACCAGTCGGCGCCTGCGAAAAATTGAGATGGCTTGGCGCGACGTAAAAATATTGAATTCCGAGAATTCTAATGCATATTTTTCACACAGATTCTATACTTATGCAGTTTTTTAACAAAGCTTATACTGGAACTTTGGGAAATCTCCTAATTTTAGGCAGAAGAACCGATATTTATGTATCTTCTTTATTTTCATGTCCAAGGTTGAGGTTTTTGTGCCTTCGATAGCACAATGACTTTGGTTGCACACTTTGTACTTCTGTGCATTATCAACACCGTTTGGCTGAGAGCATAACCTTTTTTGCAGTTTCTCATGCATTATTTTCCAACATATTACTGAAATTTCAAAGAAATTTAAGAGAAAATACTGCTGAAAAGTCTCATTCTGAATGAGAAATGTTCAGTTAGATCATTACAAATGATATTGCTCACTATTCCGGATCATTCTGTATTTTTCAATGAGACATGATGCAAATTCCGTGGAAAATGTTTTTTATGGAATACGATAAGGGCCACTTGAAAAAAATCGTTACCACACTTGAAAAAATATGTTACCACTTGAATAAAATCGTTACCTTCGAACATGATGTACAAGATTCTTTCAAGATGCATCACTAATATTTCAGGATGCTTTGCAAAACTTTCAAGATGCGTCTCAAAAATTTCAAGATGTATCGCAAAAAAATCAAGGTGTAAGAGTTTTTCGGTATTCGACTTTCTTTTCTAGTGCATCGCATTTTTTTCAAATGCATCGCGTTTTTTCATGATAATATTGAAAAAAATAAAAATGGGTGGCACATCAAAGGATGAAAATCCCTGAAACTAGCCAATCAAAAGCATTGCACCGCCTCGTCCCTTGGTTTTTACGGGGGGGGGGGGGGGAGGAGAGGCGTTTTTTTGCACGGGGAATTCGATGGACATATTGGTTTAAAATGCTCGTTTTCCACCCAAAATGCAGTAATTCTAAAAAATGATCAAAATTTTGGACCTTGTCGGCTGTTTTTAGACCATTCCTATCTGCTCGGGAACACGACAGAGAAACGAAAATTTGGATTCATACCCGAAATTAGTGCATTTTGGGTGAAAAACAAGCATTTTTGATTTTTTTCTGGAAAATCTCGAAAAATAAGATTTTTGATATGAAAAATCGATATGTCCGTCGGATTCGCCGTGAAAAATAAGTATTCGCTTAGCCACGCGCTGTAAAAACCAAGGGCGCCCTCCGCCAGCAAACCGTGACCTCAGAAATCCACTTTGAAGGGTTTCCGTATTTATAGATATAGGACGCGGAGCGACGCTTTTGTTGGGTTAGTTTGAGAAATTTTCGGCCTTTGATGTACCGCCCATCTCGATTTTTTTTCATGGTGGGATCTTCATTTTTCTTTAAAGATGGGATCTGGATTTTTTCGAGATGGGATCTTGATTTTTCTAAAGATACTATCTTGATTTTTTTGAAGATTATCTTGAAAAAACGCGATGCACTTGAAAAAATTGCGATGCACTTAAAAAGAAACTCTTACACCTTGATTTTTTTGCGAAACATCTTGAAATTTTTGCGAAACATCTTGAAATTTTTGCAAAATCTTGAAAGAGTGTTGTGCACCATGTTCGAAGGTAACGATTTTTTTTTCAAGTGGTAACGATTTCTTTTATGTGACCCTTCTCGTCTTCCATAGGTTTGGCTCGTGATTTTCAAAACTGCGTTTGTTACTCAGAAATCAAATACCAAATTTTTAATTAATCGTTTTTCTCTTATTCGTGGTAAAGAATTTTTGCACTAAACTTACATAGCAGTATGACTAAATATTGATGATTACTTTATTTCTAAAAAATTAAGTAAAAATTGATGCGAAGTGGCAGTGATTTACATTGATGGTCTACTGTAGGTAAAAATTGAAAATTTCACGACGATAAAATAAAATAGATAAAGCTTGTCCGGCTGGGGTGCACAATCTGTTTAAACAGGTTGTTTTTTTGGACCACCTTGACAAGTTAGCTTCATTCAAAGATCGCAGAAAGCCGCCCTGGTGATCCATTGATTTTGGATATATTGACTGTAATCAGACTATGACGATGGAAACTATTGACTTTTGACAAGGGCAAAAAAACGCTCATCAAGTCAGCAAGCTACAGTCTAAAATATCATCTTTATATACGAATTCTTGCTGAACATCAAAGTCATAGACTTTCATATTCGTTCCTTGCGACTGTATATTTTCCAGAAGAATAAAACTTACAAAAAACAACAAGTACATTTTTGCCCGAACGTTTTGTGACTTCTTCGAAATTGCTAGACACCAAAGTCCAAACTGAGCCGAAATTCCAATCGTCTGGTAAATCTTGCGATAAATAGTACGGCTAAAAAATGTACATGGTGTCTCTTAACGTCAAAAATTTACCGTATAAAGGTTAATTTTTGACTCTTTCCTGAAAAGCCAATCACATTGATGAGCATGCAACATTTCGCAAGTGATGAACAAGGTATAAGGCAGAAAATTTGACACTTTTACAAAAATTTTACAGTATACAGCATTTTTGCTTTGTCTATAGAATGTATACTGAGCCGTAATTTTACATATACTCATGAGACACCCAATCTTTTCAGAGAATAGAAAATGCACATCAAACCACTTGGCAGAAATTTCGCTTAAATCTAGTTTGCCGTAGAAAAAAATCTTGAAAATTCGGTTTGTGATTCTCGTCAAAGTTGCAGTATTACTCTTGGAGCAACAATATTGTACCGGCTTATCGTTTACATGTCAACGAGTACAAAAACTCATGACTAAGAAAATACTCCTTCTGCTGCAACTTTTCACTCCTAATAAATCACAACATACTTTCAATTTCTTTTCCAAATAATCTTGTGCAAACATAGCGATATTCTCCTCCGTAATTTCTTCATTTTCGGGCTTGTATTTGATCATATCTTCTTCGAAAAACAGTATTCTAAATATAGAATACTGAATGTTGGAAATTTTATTAATTGCGTTTTTCGCTGATGAAAACTACAGTAAGTAGAAAAAATCAAAATTTCGATGTTGTACCTACTATACTTTAATCCGTACTGTAAGTCACAATCACAAAAGAAATTGTGGTCCGCGTTTACGACTGTTTGCAAAAGATCCAGGGAATGTAAAATAATCCGTATAAATCAGTGAGCAGACAATAAGCCTGCATCGTATGCCAAGATATGCTCTATCAACAGTCAAAGATGCAAGTTTTCGTGTACGTAGGTTGCTTCTTATTTGTTTCTGTGTTATTATTCGTCATTTAAAAAATTAGACTGTACAACAGTACCTGAAAACAGGCGCCATGTCTTTATTAACAGCGAAAAGTTTGACTAGATCTTCTATTTCTTTTTCCTCGTCCAAGTCGATTACGACAAAGATGATCTTAAAACAGGAAAAATTCCAGAATGCAAGCTTACTGTAGTAAATTGCTTTTCCAATGAAAAAAATTAATCATTTCTGGAACACACTCCACGCAAAACTTACTCGTCCCCTGAATTTGGCAGCTACGTTTTTGAAAATTTCCAAATTTGATTCGTAGTTCGGCGACGTTTTCGATATAAAGAGTAAATAATGCGATTTCAATTTACCGCCGAAAATTTTATACGACGTCTAAAAAAGGATTAGATGAAAATTAGACAGCATTTTACAAAAAATGATGAATTTTTCAAAAAAATCTCTTAAATAGCAAAAAATGAACTTTTGAAGCTTTCGGATAAGATACAGTAAGTAAAAAGTAGGCGACATGTGGTCGTCAAAAAATGTCCAGGTAGACTATAGTACTTCAGCCGCTGCTGTATAATGTTCGGAGCCTTTTTTCTATACTCTATTCATTTTGAAATGATCGTTGCTGCAAGTTCAACACGCAAAAACTAGCACAGCTTATTACTGTAATGAATGAAAAAACTTTATCGCCCAAAAACGGCCAACAGAGCAGCTGGAAATTTCATCCCATAACCACGTTTAAGGGTCAAAATTTCTCGAATAACACTCAGCTGTCAAACACAATTATATCCAAATCAAAAGTAGACAAGAATCGTGGTATTTCTATGATTTAGGATTTTTAATTGTTTCGAAGAAATTCATCGTTTTTCTACAGTATAAAGTTGTCCACTCAGTGAAAATTGTGTATCAATTGAACTTATTTTTCGATTTATAGTTTCTAACGTCAAATTTCCGTATAAATTCATAGTGAACCATTTACTGTTGATTTAAATTTTCACTTGCTATAGCAATCGCTCTGCCATGCAATGAAAATTGAAAGGACTAAACATTGACTTGTTAGCCCCAACTGGTTGCTTTGGTAATCATGAGCAAAAGTACTGTTTTTTGGAAAAGTCGTACCTGTCAAAAATTTTTAACATATATTTGGATTGAGCATTTCCCATTCCGGAACCGTACTCTTCTTAGTCTATATTTATCCTTGTTGGTTTTGATTAAATCTGTCAAAAATAATGACTGAAAAACGGCTAGACCAACGAGCCTGTGAGTACCGACAATGCACGAAACGCTTTCATATGAAGCCCAATTCAGAAGTGAAAAAATCCCAGGATTTTTGTCGCCGACAGTCACCGATTGTCGCCGATTTCGTGGGAATTTCATCAGCGACTGTTCCCGATTTTACCAATTCAGAAGTAAAAAAAATCCAATGATTTTTGTCGCTGACAATCAGCGACAGTTGGCGACAATCGGTGACAATCGGCGACTGTCGCCGATTTTAATCCTGGGAATCAGGGATAAAATTCGGGAAATAGAACACTGTTCTATTTTTCAAGATTTTTGCCGATTTTTTACATGCTGAACGTAGGAAGAAAAAATTGCTCGACGCATCACAAGATTATTTTAAGCTTTGCCTAAGCAATTTAAAATTTAAAAAAATTCAGTGAGCATGTTTATACAATCCACATGTGTGTGGAAAAAAAATTGTTCGGTTATTTTCAGGTGCAACCTTATTTCGTTTTCTGTGAGGGAAATGTCTATACTCGTTTTCCCAAAATTGTCATGTTTTTTGATTGTGTCCTTATTCACCTAACATCCATTTCCCCCGAATGTCTCGTTTTTCCGAAAGCCCCTATCCCGATTCCCCGAATATTGAATAAGATTCCCGTTTTCCCGAACAATACATTGGTTCCTATTACCCGAACATCCCGATTTCCCGAATGCTGGATAAAATAACATTCTCAATTCCCCAAATGATTAATAAAATTTTATAAATAAGCGACTATCGCCGATTAAATCCTAAGAATCGGAGACAGTCGACGATTCTGCCGATTGCCGACTCATTCCTCAATATCGCCAACTGTTGCCGATTGTCGCCAAAATCGGCGACAATCGCTGACAATCAGCGACAGTCGGTAATTTCACATCGGAAATTTAGCTTCACCGAATCCTCAAGTTCCTCAAGCTTTCGAAACATACAATGATTCTTGAATTTGAAATTTGTTTCACTTTTTCACAAAAGATGCGCTAATGACAATCAAAACTTTTTCCATATAATTACCAACACTTACATTTTGATTAAGTTCTGTAACCAATGGCAAAGAATTTACGTGTAACCAATTGATCACGCTTTCTTTGTCGTAGATTCCCTCATAAATAGCTTTTCTTTCGTCGAACTAGAAAAATATAATATTTGATATTTTATTTGACGTCAGAAACTTAATTCTGCTACCAGTTATGTCGCATGCTCAAAAGAAAATCAATGCTCAATATCATAATGTTCTGTGAAAAATAACCTTGGAGCGATGACATGGTTAAAATTTTTTTCATTCAGCACTGTCTGGATTTTGATAATTTGATATCAGCAACTCGTTTCCACTATGTCATTCGCTGGAATGCGTGGTCACAATTTCTGTGAAAAGAATTTCACAGGAACTGTAGGGTTTCAAAATTTTCTCATGCAGCCTCATGTGAATTTCGAATTTTTTGAGTTTAACAACTATGACCAGGGTCCTTTTTATCGCCTATAGTTTCAAATCTTTCGATGCAGCATGCTTAGACTCTGAATTTTGACGTCAGCAACTCACGCTGGGATTACGCTTGAAGGGAAATTGATGCACGGCCACATGTTCTATGAAAATTATTTCACACGGACGGTGAAGTAATACTATACTCTTTTCATTTTGAAATTATCGATGCAGCGATCCCTGAAAGTAAGTTTAATGCGGAAAAACTAGTAAGCTTATTACTGTAGTCAACGACAGAATTTTTTCGCCTGTGAGCGGCAAACAAAACAGCCAAAAATTTCGTTCAATAACTTGATTGAGTGGTCAAAATTTTTCAAGCTACACTTAGGTATCGACGCAGTTCTGTCTAAATCGACAGTAAATGAACATGATGTTTTTTCGATAATTTTAGACTTTCCCATGCTCATTAAGAAATCAAGCGTAGTGAAATTTGCGTATCAAATTAAACTTATTTTTTTGGTTTTTTCTGCATCTATCATTTTATATTAAATGGACCAAAGCAATGCCTGAAAAATTTGAAACAATGCTTTCAAATTTTTCTCATACAGCCTTGTCCGGATTTCGACTTTCTTGATGTCAGCAATTAAGATCAGCATTATGTTACTCATTTAAGAGGAGAATAATGGTGATTTTCAACGACAAATTTCTCATGCAACTGTCTGGATTTTTTCCATTCTTCTCACTGAATATTACCATAGCTTACTCAATTTAAAATTATTGACCCAGCGAAAACCAAAAAAGTAAGTTTGATTTGATACACAAATTAAACTTGGTGGAAGACTTTATACTGTAGAAAAATGATACGTTCTTCACGAGAATTGGAAAATAAAATCACTGAAAAAACATCACGTATATCCACTATCGATTTGGACAGAACTGCGTCGATAATTGAGTGCCGCTCGAGAAGTCTTGATGACTTAACTATGTTATTGAAATAAATTTTCAGCTGTTTTTTGCCGCTCCTCGACAAAAAATTTTTTCCACAGATTCCAGTAATAAGCTTATTAGTTTTTCCGTATTAAACTAACTTCCATGATATTGCTATATTGATCATTTCGAAATCAATGAAGTACAGCTTGGAAGTAAGTCACACGTTCTGTGAAAATCCTTTCACATAAATTCTGCACTGACCACTATTACTCGCTCAAAAAGTATTTCAATGCTCAGTCACACGTTCCGTGAAAACATTTCCCATAAAGACTGTTGATTATGTGGTTTCAAATCTTCAAAAAAATTTAAAAAAAGATCTAAATCCGTGTGGCACTGTCTGGATTTCGATTCTTTGACGTCAGAAATTAACATCGGCATGATTATACTGTGGTCTGTGTATTTTGAAATGCTTCTTAATTATAAATGTAATAAGCAAGTACTATTCAATGTTTTCACGATTCCCGTATAAACCAAGTGTCCGACAGGGCTTAAAATTTGTGGACTTACTCTACTAACCTTCAACAATTTTTTGAATGAAAAAGTTCACAATAAAAACGTTCTGTAAAAAATTAACAACAGGAATGATTATGTCATTTTAGAATTTAGAAGCATTTTATGAAAAACAAGCACTGGCTTTAAAGAAAATCGATTCTCTGTCACAAGTTCTGTGGAAAAAAATTCCCATAAATTGTGCAGTTTACTCAACTTCGAGTGAAAAAATGTGCAGTAAAAGTTTTGAATAAATGATTTTGATGACATTACTAATTTTTGCCATTACAAGAATTTTACAAAAAAACATGCTATAGTACATGGTTTTACATTTTTTCTATATGACACTGACCCGAACTTTTCAACTTACATTTTTAAATAGAACGATTCCGTCAGATGCTATGTCGTAATGTTCGAAAACTTCAGGTTTTGATGTCATTCCGAAATCTAGGACGTCCAAAATGAATGAAAGATTTTTGACGAATTGAGCTTCCGGGCAATCTTGGTCCTAAAATAATGAAATAAGGATTGAATGGAGTGATGACGTCTCGATGAGAAAATACTTGTCTAGTTTGGACACGGATTGTTTAGGCTAAAAAGGTACACAATACCTACCTTGAAAAATCCAAAAATCGTAATATTATGCTCGTTTTGAAACTTGGTCGCATCTTCGACGTTATCAAAAGTTTTGTGAGCTGGCGCCATTCTTTCTTTCAGCCATTTCACGAATTCATTTTTCTGGTATTTTTCTTCAAAAAAAAACCACTGTTATATATGTAAATAGTCTCAAATTTTTGGAAAGTCGAGCTTGTAAAGCTTTGTACCATGAACTAACCGAGAATAACGATCCGATAGGAATCGGATGGGAAAACCGGAATCCGAAATCCACTGGATTGGAGGATGGGTTTAACCCGAAAGAGGGAGTAGTCGGATCAGGATGCCAGACCGAAACAGCTTCGGATAATCTGGCCTGGAGCATAAAGTCTTTTGCGGCCATATTTTTATTATGTTCCGAAAAGTGTGATTCTGGTTGCACTGATTGTAAGATTGATGCTGGAAGCTTTCTTATGATAATCATTGCCCAAGTGATGCGAGTGACCAGTAATCACCATTAAAATTTGTGGATTGATAATGTCTAGAATTAAGCGGTCATCTTTGTAGAAAATTAGAGGTCGTCCAAATTGCTCAAGTGACGAGTGATCAAGTTGACGACGTTCTTGTCAAGATTTTCATGCTGCATTTTCATGAAAACACAACACTTTTTTCCTTCATTGTGTGATCTCTGGTCATTTGCCTGTGATAAAACTGTCCCATGCTTATATTCCACCCACGATTATTTTATCTTCTAATAAAGATACCTTTTCGACGTATAGAATTCTAATTATGCAAATTAATAAAATTGTGCTAATATGGACAAAGTCTTTTTTCTTTTTCTAATGATTTTCCACCTATTTTCACTTATTATTGATGCCCTCATTTTTGTTGACGTTTCCTTCCTCTCGACGTTTTGTTTTTCCAGAATTCTTTTGTTTATATTTTTTATGAAGATTTTCACACTTCCAACGATGAAAGACTCAAACATGCCGAACTGTAACATAAACAAAAACATAAGCAATAGAGACAGAAAACTAAAGAAAAAAGAAATACATACAAAAAAATATGAGGTAAAGAACGAAAATTTGAAGAAAGTGTTATCAAATTCTCGATCGCTCGTTTGGAATCGCCCAATAGGGAATTCTCTCATTTGGGAACTCGCTCAATTGGAAATCGCTCACATGGGATTCGCTCAATTGAGAATTGACAATACCCCATCATGTAGCACCTGATTTCTCAGTAACCTTTACTTCTTTTTTTGAACAGTGAAAATATCCGGGTATCCGGATATTTTTTCACATCCGGATATCCGCTTTTCAAAACTCCGTCCGGATATTTGGATATCTGAATAGTCGACCCGCATTATTATTCTTAAATGAAGCTTTTTATGATTTGTTTGATTTATATGCACATTATAAAAAGAAAATACAACCGTTACAGTAATCTGAAATCGAGTTTTGTCTTTCCATTGCAGTTAATTCGAAGTCAATCATAACTCTTGCCCTAACAAGGCGAATTTTGTAAATTCAGCTGCGAATTCGTTTAACATAATATTATTTGCGAATTTATTATTTAACTTTAAAGCCATGTTTCATATTGAAAATAAAAATCTCTCAAGTAGTTATCTTATCTGCTACTGCTAATTTGACAATAAAGATTATTTTTCTCTACCTGTGCATCGTTTTGAGTTATAAGTCTCACTTTAAAAAATTAACTATAGCTATAGATTAGATTCTGAACTTCATGATTGCACACACAATTTGACATGATGCGACTTGATTTTGTGAAGTGAAAGCGAAAGTTTAAAGAAAATTTCAATATTCACAAAAAACAGATGCCCTAAAAACACGTGGAAAAATCAAGCTGACTCACCATCGTATGTACATCAGCATCAAGGGAAATCAATGAAGGTCAAACAGACTAACTGTATCTCAAATGAAGGTACACCATTTTTAAACCATGCTCACCATTGTAGAGGACGGGCGTTTCGTGGCGGAAAAGTTTGAACGTCGGGTAACTGGCGACG
This sequence comes from Romanomermis culicivorax, assembly GCA_963922205.1. Classification (NCBI taxonomy): domain Eukaryota; kingdom Metazoa; phylum Nematoda; class Enoplea; order Mermithida; family Mermithidae; genus Romanomermis; species Romanomermis culicivorax. Next base: position 103,379 of record CAWUHX010000075.1, on the reverse strand, counting down.
CCGTATTTTCGGCGCAACTCGTCACTGACCGTCGCGTCCAATCGGGCGAATTTGATCGTCGCTCGGGCGTCTTCTTTGACCAATTGCCTCGCCGCATCTTCGTAGGCTGGTTCAATTCTTTGGCAGTAGGTGCAGGACGGGGATGCTAGGGAAAAGATCAGAAAGCGAGTTACTGTAATCCTTTCATTACGCTTTCATTCCCGTTCAAAATCGACAAAATGAGCGGGTACATATATAGCATAGAAATTTTGGTGGAGGGTCAGACTCACATTTTTTAACAGTTCTCGGATCTCAGTCGAAATCGACCTGAATATTTCAAAAGTTCGTTTTTAGATGTTTCTCAGCGTGCTCTTTCAAATCTTTCAAAACATTAAGAAATTTCAAAAGACATTCTCTTAAATTACAATGTCTCAGATGATTTTCTTGGAAACACAGACGGTTTTTTGCAGTCTTAACCTTGTTGCAGTGGGCTTAGATTTTTCAAGATGTTTGTTGCGTATTTTGCTTTTGTAACACACAGGGCATAATTTGATTAATTTGGCAAAAGTAATTCCTCATGTAGAAAATATGAGCTTTAACATATTTGTAGTTTGTTGGTATGTTTTGGACAGTAGAAAAATTGTAAACTGTCGATACATGCACAGCATAGAAATTCTGCTGTGGGTCAGCCAAGATAGAAATAGAATGCAAATTTTTTTCTCTTGATAACAAAAAGATGAATCTTGTAACATCCCAGCATCATATTCTTCCATCTATATCAGTAAAATCTGTGAAAGTATTCGCTTAGTATCAAGTATGCTTTGTTTAGAAAAATCGTAATCATTGTCATCTTTATGACATCTTTCAATTTTTTCTCATTTTCCTTCATCATCTTCCTTATCAATGCTGAATGGTCGAATCTGGTGGGAGTCAGCAAGAATCTGCTGATGGTCAATCAAAATCTGCTTGGAGTCCAGCCCTTCCTATTTGCATGTATGCTTGTACCAATATTCATTTTGACAAGAATTACAATGTTATCCATAATGAGGCGATGTATTCTGAAGCACTATAGCTCAATAAACTTTGCGTTTATTTTCCTTATTTTTGACTCATTGAGGGTCATATGATTGCTCTTTAAGCTGACAAAATTTGAACTTCGACCCGGAGATATTTGGATTATTGTAGGCTAAAATGTGCAAATTTTAACAGCTAAATCTTTAAATTTCTGCGTTCTTTTGTTCATAAAAAAGTTAAAAGTTTGCAGTTTTATGCAAATTTTTGCACCTTCACAAGCCTTTAGCATTGTGAAAAATGAGTTTTCTGTAAAATGATTCTTACCATGATAATCGACTTCAAAAACTGAACGAATATGTAAAATTCAAGATAACTTTTTTCTGGGCTATCGCCCTTGATAATGGTGCTACGGTGATCCTCACAGACATTGACTCATGAGACGGGAAACATGGTCGATGCTTTTCATTTATTTTTTGAATGAGCTTAATTCATAATTAATTCCTGTGTCCATTTCGAATGTGCGTATCTGTTTTTTCTGTTTTTCATAAAATACTTGTTAATTGAAAAATGCCAAAAAATTAGTACCGCCCTAAAAGTTGTTTAGACAAAGCTCTTTTTGTAGGATTTTTTACTCCAAAAATTATAAACGTTTAGTTGAGTAGGCTCACAAATTTCCAGTCCTATGAAACATATGGTTCTGTAGGAAATCGTAAAGATATAAAATAATTCTTGCTTTACATTCTTGACATTTATTTAAACTTTTCCATAAAAATAGACTATAGATATAAAATATGCTAAGTCAATTCCATGGCTGAAACCACACGTTTGTTGAGTTGATGTCCCGTGTTTAAAAAGGGTGTCTAAAATGATTAGTGGCTGAAACGAGCAACTGGTATGCCCTGAATTAGGAAGAGAATTTGGGCAAATAAACATGGTTCCTCATTACTATGAATAGAGACACAACATTTAATTCGTTGCGTTGAAAATTCTCAACATCTTCATGTATGGGTGTTGGGGCCCAAAAGCTTTCACATCGAGATCAAACACTTTCTACGACGTCTGAACTAGTCGCCAAGCCCTGCAGCACGTCTATACATGCTCTGCTCTATCCCTTCATATTACTTACTGAATTCCACGAAAATGAAAGGATTTTCTTTGATCGCTTTATCCAAATTAGCTTCGTCCATGTCAACGATGTAGTCCTCGTCGTCGTCGTCATCGTCTTCGTAACACGAACTGGCTCTCGTGAGCAGGTAAATCATCATCAATTGAACGACTTTCATGTTTTAGTAAAAATATTCACAAGAATTTCTTTTAGCCTGAAAATTCATAAGAAATAATCACGAAAAGAAGTCAGACTTTATGTACAATTATTGAGATACTAAATACATGCATCGTATGATCATAACATTTTTCAAGGAATGTAGTTAAACACCAATGAATTTTTGATGATCGTGATGCTGGATCTCTATTTTCATTTAACTATAGTCCAGTTATTTTTAAATGAACCTCGGAATGCGAATTATAGTCTGTTTTTCTTGAAATGCTTCCAAATAATGAAAGTGGAAAGCAAGTAGTATTTCAGATTTTCACGATTTTCTAATGAATAATACACGATATAGGTCTGAAAATTTCTGAGCATACTAATCTCACCTTTAACAATTTTTCGAGTGGAAAATTTTACGTAATGTAAATGTAAACGATGTAAATGTAATGTTTATGATGTAATGTTTATGTAAACGATTTTGACGACAGTACTGATTTGTGTCACTTTTCTATTTGGAAGCATTTTATAAAAAACAGATTATAGGTAATAAACCTATCTCCCATGCCAAAGTCATTTTTCCTTGTTCTCCAAATTATTACAGTTTTTCTTGAAATGCTTCAAGATCATAAAAGTGGCTCCATCCTTACAGGTTTTGGTCATTAACCATGTGTCATATAATAAAGGAAATTTTTTGCGTAAAAAATTTTACAGTAAAAGTCTAAACGATTTTCAGGACATTACTGCTTTTCATCGTTTTTGATGCATTTTATAAAAAATAAACTGTACTGAAAAAAATAATTCCGTTTATGCAGCTTTGCATGAACATATTTTTGCGTCTCCAGGCTCATTTTGAAATAAATTGGCAATAGTTCACAATGATTGTTCTGAAAATCAGGTTCGGACTCAAATATCGAACCGAAAACTGGAAAAATTTTTATCATATTCAGAACTAATTGACTATTAGTCACTAGCGTATATATACGCAAAAGACGAAAAATCTGACGGGGTGAGGGCACATTCGGAGAAATCGAAGAAAATTTCGAATTTTGTATCAAAAAGACGTCTTTTACATCAGGCTAAATCTGTTAGTGGTACAAATGATGATTTTTGGGAATATCTAGACCTCCAGAATATTCCCACATTTGAAGGTATGCTCTCTGCTACTATTAGAAATCTAAGGATCTAAAAACGGAACTACAGGCTGCATACACTTGCAGCACAACTATGAAAAAGCTATAAGCTATGCTTCAAACAAAGTGCTGCTGTGTAAATAATTATTTAGCACGTTTCAGTTTGATATAATGCCCTCACCGACTATGCTTACGTGTCTCTCAATGAGGATATCCCATCGCATCATTTGTGCCGCTAAGTAAATTTGAATATCTACAAAGCCGACAGATTACTGTATCAACGAACCGTAGACCCAAAATCTAAGCAAGCTGAAATAAATATGCTGCTAAGCGTGCACGAATCATTTCAGAACGAAAAATGATTAATAATAATGCAGCTGTATAAAATACCAAACTTTTTGATTTTGCCGTCTGTTTGTTCAACTACTTACAGTTTGAGCTTTTATGGCAAGGTCGTTTTTATGCACAAAATTATGAGCTATAGTCCAACCTTGCCGATTCGGGATAAAAAAGAGGAATCTAATGATTTAATCATATTGTAAAGTTTCGCAAATTTGTCACTGTCAACTTGGGAAGAAAACTGTGAAGCAAAGGAAGCAAACACTATTTCATATTTTTGCAGTTTTCTGCTAAGCTGAAAATTCATGATCACGCACAATTGATTCTTTACATTTTTTAAACAAAACGTTCTACAATGACGGCTTTGTGACAGTACTCACTTTCGAAATTTTTTAATACACGGGCGATGACAAAAGAATGATAAAATTTTTGAAGTGTAATATCTTCAACCCAAAAAAAGATTTTTCACTCTGGTAAAAACCATTAAAATGCAGCACAATCGAACTATACAATATCCTATGGCAACAGATCTGCTTCAGTTTTTCGTCAAGCTGCGTCCAGTTTCAACTTTTTTTCGTCAAGCTGCGTCCAGTTCATAGCTTGTACAACGCCCATGTCAACTTTTTTTAGACAAAAAAGGAGCCTGCAATTCGACTGGTAAGCTGTTTCAACTTTCCAATTCTTAGCATAAACGAGCTCTTTTAAAATCGACCAAAACTGTTCGATTGCTGGAGGTTCTGGGACGCTGGCAGTATTATCATTATCAACAAAATGGTTGTTTTTATTTCTCATATGTCCGATGATCAAATGGTCTAATTGGATGGAGTCAGATTGGGTTAGAAGACACATTTCTGATCAACATGATGCTGATTATTGAATGAAATCAATCACTTTATAATATTTATAATACAGTTGTGCTGATACACTTTTTTTTGTCAACAGCGAAGCCAGATGAGGCGATTAATGGCTCGAAAATCCCACATGAAGATATCGCCACTCACACCAGCAGCTTGTTCCCGGATTTACTTTGGACAAATTATTGACATCACGAGAACAATATCAAGTGTTAAAATTCTTGTTGGAGTGCAAGAGCCTGAGGTATGATTCATCATGAAATAGACTTGTAGCTTCAAAATTTGCTGACCATGTGACTGCGATTGAACCTGAGCCCTTTGCTGCCCTGATTTATCCAGAATCTGTTCTTTCTTTCAGCATCTGAACTCAGTATTCATCTTCATTGTTTGGATAATCTACGATTGGGTGCACCCAAATTTTGCAGCCGTTTTGCATGTCGAAATTCCTGATCAATTTTTGATCATCTTCTGCAACCTTGATGCTTTTCTCCCTCATGATTTTTGCTTTCCAACCAGATCCAAGACTTCAATCAGCTGGTAAACTGAACTGCCAATGTTTGACGATTCGATAAATTGTCTCCAGCCAAAAAAGGTGAATGAACAATTTTCTGCCCTCATGTCAGTGGGCTTCACAGAAGCTGTACAAATGCTGATTCAGGGAGAAGGGTTTCATTATGCAACAAATTGCCAATTTAAAAAGATATGTTCGAGAAACTTCGTGTTTGTAAAGAGGACACGTGCATCTATGAGCAGTGTAAATCTCATTCCCCCAACTGCACATTAGCCCCAATGGCAAGGTGCCAAAAGCTTCATCAAATTTTCGTTTAGGAATAAAAATCAAATATTTTGAAAAATTTTAAGAACAGTTTGGAATTTGAAGATCAAAAAGGAAAGTTGCAAAAATTTAGACTGGAAACTGAATTTTTTTGCAATTTTTTAAATTTCTTTTAGACGCCCCGAAACAGTCATTTTCAAATTGATCTCTGAGCTATAAAAAATTGTCTGAGTTTGCGCCGCATTCCAAAAATTGACGAACAATACAGAAAGAAAACGACAGAACACAAAGTTCATATCTTGTGAATCGTCGGGCATAAAATACGGACCAAAATTCTAAACGGCTCAATTTTATTCATGTCATGCATTTGTTTCATGACCAAAAGCAGGAAGTTAACTAAAATGTATAGAATCGATTGTGGACACAGAGACTGCAGCATGACCTTTGGATTATTTGTTGCAAAGGAAAGAAGGTTGCAAAGTGGGACATAACCAGACACCAGCAGTAAGAACAGTTTGGTTGAGGTCAACGAAATTTTAACCAGAGAAATAGATATACAGCATTTGGAATCCTGATTTTGTTTTTATTTCTGGGAGATATGAGTTGCTACTGAAATGGTTATTTTTGATTATTTTTCTAAGTGCGAGACGAGTTTCTCTGTTTTGCAAGTAGGTTCAAAGAAAGTAACAACACAGAAGTACTTGAACAAGGGGCTTCACCCCTATTTAGCGAAACACACAACATCGAAACTCAAAATAGCGAGACTCACTACAGAGATTCTCAAAACAGCGATGTCTCAAAACAGCGTTCCTCAAAAAAGCGAAGTCTCCATACAGCGATTTTCAAAACAGTGAACTCAGAACAGATTTTCAAAAAAGTTATCTTTAGAATCGAATGGAAAAAATGGAGAATGGGCGGGGTAGACGTTTTGGCGTATGGCCTGTTTGGTCCTCAATTTCGATTTGGTGGATGCCGGTTGTATCACATCGGCACGAATCGCTAGATTTCTCACATTATGGCTCTATACCATTGTAACGACCAGATTTGTGTGAGGTACTTTACTTCTAACCAATTAACCAATCGTTCGATACGGTGGGGACAAATAACGGGACGGGGGCGCTGGCGTACGGTTACAAATACGGGGCGATAATATACGAACAATCGACGGTCGCTTGAACGTCGAATACAAAACGGGGGCGGCGCGGTTGCTTGCAAATAAAAATACACGACACGGTTTAATTGCTTTCGAAGACAGTTGCTTGCAAATAAGGGAACGGCCGCAGATCAAAATAAAACGATTACAACAGTCTAACAACTAACTAAATCACGCTTTGCTTCTGCTTTTATACGGCGATTTTGGCCACTCCCTGGGCGTCGCGGGAGGTCGAGCTTCTGTCCATCTTCTTCCGCCAATCGTCGTTTCCTGCTACGCTTTTTATGCTTACTTAGTTACGCCTCTCTAACGCTTTTCTGGTACCGTATGCTTTCTGTGCTTCACTTGCTTTCTACGGTGGGCTTGGCCACACCTTTGTGCTTCTGTGCATGCTTCCTGTATCGGTTTCTCTGTATACACATGTTTTGTAGGGCCGCCGCTACTGTTACACTTGAGACTACTGTACGGCGGGGCTTCTATGTATTTTACTGTGTGCAGGTGTTGTTTACGATTTTTACGGGGGATTACGGTAGCTGTGGAATGTGTAGTTTAGTGTAGGTTCTAGGGGAACAGCTGCCGTTTGTGCAAATTAATTGGGCTACCGGGGTGTGAACGGATCAAAATAAAGTACTTCACGTAATTTTATAGGAATGTTTGGGTGTGAATCCCAGACGCCCTTGAGACGATAAAATACGAAAATGACTAATATTTAATAAATGTCTATTACATACAGTATGCTACATATTTACAGTACTGCTTTAGCAGGTACGTTACACCATGTGTTTTCACGACATGACAGTTTTTTATTCTGGTTTATTTATATTATTAACATGTTATCTACATGGATGTTTTTTCCTTTATTGACTTATTTCCTTTTATACTCTTCTTATTTTGAGTCACTTATTCTTTTTGTTAAAATTGTTCAGGTTGTGCACTTCTGTTCTATTTTGTTTACCTACTTTTTATTACAATATTTTACTTTTCATTTCTTTATTATTTGTTTTTTGTTTTGTCTTTACGGCTTAATTATTTTATTCATTTCATTTTATTTGCTGTTTTCATGTTGTCTTAGTTATTTCATTAATTTAATTTTTTTTTGCATTTAAGCTCCTTTTAATCGAATATCCTTATGATAATTTTTTGTTTTTCTTTTCTTTCAAACGTTTTGCAAAAATAATTCTCTGACAGATATCTTTTTTTGATTTTGGAATGGTCCGTTGGTGCATACCTACCGCAACTGCAGCACAGAAGCATGTGAAACTTAGATGGCTAAATGCAACTAACAATAGACCCTTGACTAGAAAAAATGGTTTTAATATACCTAATTTGCATATTTATTATAAAAATGATGTGTGCGTTTACTCTAACGCAAGGCTTTTTACTATTCGCCGTATTGAGATTTGCTCTTTTGAGAATCGATGTTTTGAGACTTGGCTGTTTTGAGCATCGCTGTTTTGAGACTTCGCTGTTTTGTGAGTCGCTGTATTGAAACTTCGCTCTTTTGAGAAACGCTGTTTAGAGTCTCGCTATTTTGAGTTTTGCTGATGTGTGTTTCATTGTATTGGGGACACGCCGAACAAAGATTTAAACCAGTGATATCTTACGGTTCACATCACAACCAAAAATATAAGGGCAAGATTAAACTATGCACTGAGCATAGGAGTGTTATATTTGAAAAAGATGGACTGGCCTTAGAACTAAGACCGATTGTTGACTGCTTGATTCGTCAGTTAGGAAGAATTAGTCAAAATCAGTTAGGGAGTTGGTTGCAGGAGAGATAGCCAGGATTCAACCTTAACGCCAGCGCATCTCTGCGCCAGTCTCATTGGAATGACTTGTCAGCAAGAAACGAGAAGTTAGGAGTAGAAATTTCACATACACTAGCAGCGCCTGGTTATAACTAGACAGACCAGGTAACACACAAGAACACAGCAACATGCTTTACAGTACGAAAGGCGGGCATCCAGGCTCAGCGCGGTGGGACGTATTGTACTCACGTAAAAGTTCTCACACACTGGGTGGTAGCTGCTCTCCCACTGACTGCACAGCGCTGCGTCGCCTGTTGCGACTGCAGTAGCAGTGCCCGTCACAAAAATTCAGGTCTGGGCCCGTGACTTGGATGCACAACACTACATCTACAGGTTCAGAGGAAATGACACGATTGTACCCTTTGAGCACCATCACATCCATACCTGAAAGACCTCCGACCAGTTGGGGGGGGGGGGGTAGAAAAAAGTCGAAATTTTTCCCAAAAAAGGCCAAAAAACATACACTTTTTTGCAAAATTTTTTAATTTTTTCCAAACTGGTGGGGGGGGGGGGTTGGGGGGAAATGATTTTGGGTACAGGGGTGGCCAAGTTGGGGGGAGGGTTCCCCCCAACCCCCCCAAGTACAGGTATGATCACATTCTCTTCGTCCTCATCTCAACATCTCTCTTGCTGATGAGGCAGGCAAGAGGCCTTCTAGTGCAGTCACCAGATAACGGTTCTCACAAACGATGAACCATTATCCGACGTAAGGTCACTGCTGTCCGAGCCGTACTGTGGTTGTTGATCAATCGTCCGTGGCGACCAGTTGATCTTCTCTCAAAAATAAACGGGCATGTCCTGTTGGACATTTTTTGACAGTAACATTGCCGTATGGTGGTTAAATTTTCTCTTCGTTCGGAAACATTTGGGATGCTCAGTTCACTGTATAAGTCGAATATCGATATATAGAGGCGACTTCAAGTTTTCTTTTCGTTTTTTCTCATTTTTGTTGTTGGTTTTATATTTATAATGACTACGAACATGAATTTTTTCGGTAAATTGGGCCAAGTCGAGATTTGTGACATGTTTTTGAGGATCATCTCGGCGAATCCGGCATAAGTTGTGAAATCGGAGGTGTTTCAATTTTGAGATATGATCGGAAAACAATCAAAGTGTAGAATTTACGTTTTACAAAAATACAACAGGGTGCACTAATACTTTCACGATTAGACGACGAAGAGCGGGATTAACAAGAGTTATTTTTTCAGTTTGAGACCCCAAAAATTTTTCAAGTGACACACGAACCACTGGATTTTTGTAATCGTCATCTTCCAAAGTATGAAAGTGATGATATACTTATTTCGAAGCTTCATAGAGGAAATGCATAACAAAAACACACCAAACTTCGAAAATCGTGACACAACAATTTTAAATTATCCGGAAGATCATGCAACCAAACAAATAGCGAACTGTAAATTTTTTTTTATATTGGAAATATGCATAGATTGGATGGATTTTTTGCAGAAACGAGATTAGCAATTGAGAAATTTTGGCTTCAAGACGAGCACGTTACTGTTAATTCAAGCATATACAGTCTGTTTTTTTCTATAATGCTCCTGAATAATAAAAGTGGGAAGCAAGTACTGTTAAAATATTTTGACATTTATCGACTGAACCGTACATAACGTTCAACTGCAAATTTGTGAGCATTTTTAACTAACCTTCAGCAATTCTTTGAGCAAATAATCTAACCGTAAAATCTATGTGTAAACGATTTTAACGACACCGCTGACTTAATTTTTTAATTAAGCATTTTTAAAAAACAGACAGTAGAAACCAAATTTTCATTACAATCCCATATTTGTCCTTGTTGCGAGGGATTAAGTTTTACGCTCCTAGTCTTTATGATTTCCACATAAACATAAATTTCGTAAAAGTAGCCATTTTTCAAAAATAAAAGTTGTGAAATCAAAATAAAAGTTGCATAGTGAAAAAAGTCTAATTATAGTCTGTTTTTCTCGAAGTGCTTCCAAATAATGAAAGTGGAAAGCAAGTAGTATTCCAGATTTTTGCGATTTGCTCATAGACAATATATCATGTAGGACTGGAAATTTGTGAGCGTACTGACCTAATCTTTACCAATTTTTCGAGTGGAAAATTTCACAGTAAGAACTTTATGTGAACGATTTTGACGACAGTACTGATTTGTGTCACTTTTGTATTTAGAAGCATTTTATAAAAAACAGACTATAGTTGTTTGCACAGAAGAACACAATAAAAATGGCTCAGATTTATAATTTACACATAATTTAAAGTCAGTTTCTTGTTTCGATGTCGGCAAAATTTCGCCGAAATCAAAAGCTTCTGTTTTGAAATTGGAAAAAGCAAAATCAATTTTATCATTGGTGAGTTCGAAAAATTAGTGATGAAACAGAAAAGAGGACTTTAAAACGGCTCTCTTGTAGTTTTTAGCTGTTGTATAATTCTTATGATTGGATCTATTTTACTTTTTTCTGTTATAAAACATACTGATTTTTGTAAATTTTTCTTATTTGCTAAAAAATCGACGTTTAGTGTTTTTGATTCTAGTCAGTCAATATTTAAGCAGCCTGGTTGAAACATTGCAGTTTGTATGTCAGATGATTTATCAATCGATGGTAGGAAACCGCTGTAACGACCAGGTTTGTGTGAGGTACTTTACTTCTAACCAATCGGTCGATACGGCGGGGCAAATAACGGGACGGGGGCGCGGGCGTACGATTACAATAAAACAACGGGGATCGACGGTCGCTTGAATGTCGACAATAAACGCGCTTCGAATCAAAATACGGACGGGGGCCTCGGTTTAAGTTGCTTTCGAATAGTCGGCCGCTTGCAAATGTATATAAAAAGGACGGGGCGAGCGCGGAAGTCAAAACGGAAAAACCACAAGAATAAGAATGAATAAATCATGCTTTGCTTCTTCTTTTATACGGCGATTCTGGCCACTCCCTGGGCGTCGCGGGAGGTCGAGCTTCTGTCCATCTTCTTCTGCCAATCGTCGTTTCCTGCTACGCTTTTTATGCTTTCTTAATTACGCCTCTCTAATGCTTTTCTGGTACTGTATGCTTTCTGTGCTTCGCTTGCTTTCTACGGTGGGCTTGGCCACACCTTTGTGCTTCTGTGCATGCTTCCTGTATCGGTTTCTCTGTATACACATGTTTTGTGGGGCCGCCGCTACCGTTACACTTGAGACTACTGTACGGCGGGGCTTCTACGCATTTTACTGTGTGCAGGTGTTGTTTACGATTTTTACTGGGGATTACGGTAGCTGTATAATGTGTAGTTTAGTGTAGGTTCTAGGGGAACAGCTGCCGTTTGTGCAAATTAATTGGGGCATCTTAATTGGGCTACCGGGGTGTGAACGGATCAAAATAAAGTACTTCACGTAATTTTGTAGGAATGTTTGGGTGTGAATCCCAGACATCCTTGAGACGATAAAATGTGAAAATAAAATAATATCTAATAAATGTCTATTACGTACAGTATACTACATATTTACAGTACTGCTTTAGCAGGTACGTTACATTTCCCTCCTTCCGGAGTTGAACGTCCTCGTTCAAGGCTTTCGAGGTTGAGGAAGGGTGGGGGTAGATTCGATAGTTGCTTTCCGAGGGTAGAAAAGGGTTGTCTCATTTACATGCACTGTAAATGTAATATTCTTATGGGGGTGTTTGAGTGTAACGTTGGGGTACATGAAATTCGTGACTGTATAGGGTCCGTTTTGGCGAGGGAGGAATTTGGGAGTCAGCCCTTGTTTACACGAATGATTTTTGTAGAGAATAAGATCGCCTGCCTTGTAATGTATGTTCTGAGCATGCTTGTTATACTGACGGGTGTAGTGGGCTTGGGCTTTTTGCAAACTTTTCTGCACGGTTGAGAGTGCTTCTGTAAAATGCGATTTTACACGAAGGGCGTAATCATCTAAATCAACCATGTAGGACGTGGGGAAAAAATTTAAAGCTGTATCTGACGGCAGATTAGCTTGCCTACCGTGGAGTAATTCAAATGGGGGATACGAAGTGCTATCATTTTTATGAATGTTGATCGAAAAAACGGCGTAAGGGAGATAAGTATCCCAATCAGTGTCATTTGAATTGATGTACATGCGGATGCGGGTGGCTAAGGTTTGGTTGCAACGCTCAACTTCCCCATTGGCAATGGGATGATATGGGGTAGTGTGAATTTTCTGAGTATTGCATAAACTGGTGATCCGTGAGAAAAGATCGGAGACGAAATCGGTGCCATGATCACAATGGATGATTTTTGGGGACCCATGACGGCAAACAATTTTGGTTACGAATAGCTTGGCAATGGTGGCTGCGGTGATGTCAGGGGTCGGGAATGCCTCTACATACTTTGTGAAATAATCAATGAAAACGACAATGAATCGGTTGCCGTCTTCAGTGAGGGGTAACGGTCCCATGCAATCAACACCGACTCTATCAAATGGGCCAGTCGGCTGAATTGGTACCAAGTTTGCATGTACTTTGTGCGTAAGAGCTTTCTGTGTCTGGTATGGGTGACAAGTTTTGCAGTAACGTTTGATATCACGGCTCATTTGGGGCCAAAAATATTTCTGTCTGAGCAAGTGTAAAGTTTTCCTGGCCGCAAAATGACCTGTGAATTTGCTGTCATGATGTGAGGCGATGAGATGCTGGACTTGCGACTTGGGAATGTATAGTTTTGCCTGTTTGTCGACTATACGGAAGAGAATGTTTTGATGCACTGCGAATTTGATCAGAGTAAGGGGGTGTTTTTGGGCAATTTTTGCTAAAATACTTTTGACAGTTGGATCAGTGCGTTGGAGTTCGGCAAAGTTTTTCTGTTGCTCTTCTTGTTCAGTTGCTTCGGCTTCCAAAACTGAATTGATAGTTGATATTTCGGGGCGGGTTTCTATTTGCTCAATATCAAAGGATTGCTTTGCTGTCTGTGAGGGGAATCGAGAAACTGCATCTGCGTTGCGGTTAGCAGTGCCTTTCTTAGGTCGAATAACGAGTTGAATACCAGAGAGGGCTAATCCCCAACGGGCAATGCGAGGGGACGGGTTTTCCTTTTGTAAGACTGCCTGAACTGCTGTGTGGTCAGTGTGTACAATAACATGTTGCTGGAAAAGATAGGGGTGGAAATACTTGACAAATTCGACTACTGCAAGGGTTTCCAACTCAGTGATTGGGTAGTTGCGTTCTGCAGGTTTTAGTGTGCGGCTCCCAAAAGCAATGGGGCGATCTTGACCTTTACTATCTAGCTGACTGAGAATGGCGCCAATTCCGAGTTTTGAGGCGTCAGTTTGCAGAATGAACGGTTTTGTGAAATCGGGGTGCTGCAGTATTGGGGCATGAATGAGTAATTCTTTTAGCTTAGTGAATGCATTTTGCTGTTCAGGGCCCCAGGAAAATTCTGAGTTCTTTTTGAGTAGCGATGTGAGTGGGCTAGAAACTTGGGAGCAATTTGGGATGAATCTGCGATAATATGAGGGTAGGCCAAGGAATGACTTAACTTCTTTTGAGCTTTTGGGTGTCGGTATGTCGTAAATGGCCTGTACCTTATGGGGATCTGGTGAAATGCCTTGCTGAGAAATGACGTGGCCTAAGTATTGGACTTGGGGCTGGCAGAATTTACATTTTTGTATGTTTAGCTTAAGGCCTGCTTGTGAGAATCGGGCAAGAATAGTGTCTAAACGTTCCAGCATTTGGGCATGGGAGTCTGCGAATACCAAAACATCGTCGAGATACACAAGGCATGTGTTCCATTGCAGACCCGAAAGAATAACATCCATTAATCTTTGGAATGTGGCTGGGGCATTGGTGAGACCGAAGGGGAGGTAGTTGAATTGATACTGGCCGGCTGAGCAGTTAAAGGCCTTTTTTCTCTGTCTGCTTGTGCTATGGGAATGGAATAGTATGCATTGGATTGGTCAAGGGACGTAAAATATTTCATTCCACGTAGGGTGTCTAGAATTTCGTCTATACGGGGCAAGGGGTAGGTATCTTTTTTTGTGACTTTGTTGAGGCCTCTAAAATCAATGCATAAACGATGGCCTCCGTCTTTTTTGGGGACTAAAACTGTGTTGGTACACCATGGGGAATTGCTTTGGCTTATGACACCTGCTGCTGCGAGTTGCTCAACTTCTGCTTGTATGATTTGCTTTTCTTTTGGGGAAGTCCGATAAAGTTGTCTACGTACGGGTTGGGAGCCATTGGTGTCAATTGTATGTGAAACGAGGGTGGTTCTACCTACATCCATTTTGGATTTAGCATATAATGTAGGGTACTTCGATAGGGCGCGTAGGAGTTGTGTTTTTTCTGCTTCTGTGAGGTCACTGGAGGTTAAATTAACATTTTCTCTTAACCATGTGAATGCATCAAAACGGTTGGGCTGGTTTTGCATGGAAGGGGTTAGGTTAGCGGGAGTATTTTGTTTCGGGATGTAACAGGAGACTGTACCAATGCATGTTCCAGGGTAAAGAGTTTGAGCTATTTCTTGCGTGTTTAGGACCGATATGCGTATGTGACTGTTTTGATTTTCCGAGATACAAACTGCGAAATGGACTTTGGAATTCTGTTTGGGTTTCGGGGTGAATTCAAGCTGTTTGACCTGTAAGTACGATTTGGGCAAAGGGACAGTAAATTCGGTTACTGTACGGGGTGGTTATTCTAATTTCTCATCCAAATAAGTTCCACCACGAGTTGAAAGAGGGCTATATTCTAGGCCATCACAAGGTAGTATAACATTGCCAAATTTGACCTGTGATTTTTGATTGTTGATAGTGTATTCCGAAAATCGACTAAGAAAGTTTTTGCCTAGAAGGATGTCTGGTGTGCAATCTTTTTGGACATGGACCATGATTGTTTCCTGGATTGTTTGGGCTGTCACTGTGACAAAAGTGGTTCCTACAAAGTGAATCGGAAGATTATTTGCTGCTTTTGCTTGGACTAGCGGGGGTTTCATGTCTAACTGTAAAAGTTGAGCGATTCGGGAATCAATGAGTGAGTAAACTGCACCAGTGTCAATCATGCCTTTTGTCATTAATTTGCCGTTAAGTGTGATTGGAATATGAGGGGTATGTTTCTCAGGTACGTTTTGGGGTGGCTTATTTGATGCAGATTGGTGAATTTGATTAATGAGTTCGATTGCAGGAGTTCGGGGGGTATCAATATCGACAAGGACGTATTTCTGCTGTGTTTGTGCCCCCCGATGATTAGCTAATTCTAAGAGAGCATGGCCGAATGATGGGGGAATGGTCTCATGTAAATGTCTGTTGTTTGATGGTATTTCGTATGCATGTTCGTTTGTGGCATGATGCTTTGGAGAGGGGAAGTATTTTCGAAGAACGAGAAACGAATAAAAGACGCCTGCAATAGCTACAGTAATAACGGCTAGATTGATAATGATTTGCAGGGGTCCTTTGAGTAAATTGTTTAATCCGTCCGTGAGACTTTGGGTGGTACCGGTTATTACATGTTCTATGCCTTGACCGGCACCAGAGAGTGTATTTCCGAGTGCTTGACCAGTGCCTGAGATCATGTTGTAAACTGTATCGGAATTGAGAGACATTTGGGCGGTGTAATTGACGAGTTTTTTGACAATGTTTTCGAGTGTGTGAGTTTTGTAAATGTATTGTTTCAAAAAGAGTAAGTTGGTGGAAATAGTTGCAAGTTGATCATGAAAAATGGCGGGTGTGTTAAAATGGAAAAGGGAGAAATTTTGGTTCCAGACGATTTCTAAAGGTAAATTTGTGACATGCGGGGATCCTGTTTCACTTACCCATGTATTATTCTGTTTGTAAAGGGCTACATGCATGTGATGGCAGTCAATGGTTTGTGAGAAAGGGGTCAAATCGTTGCCACCTGGATTTGAAAACATGAGTTCAGTTCCTACGAGAATGGGCAAAAGTTTGTAGCATGTTTGGTTGATTTTATGGTTGTAAAAGACTTTGGATGCGTTTACCTGCTTGCAGGGCCAGACTGTGAGGGCTTCTCCTGTGAATTCTGCTATGATGTCCGTTCGCTGTAGGAATGCACGCGCTCCAAGGGTTGCATCAAGACGTAAAATTTGCCATACGAGATCAAGGTGACGCTGTGCCTGTCTGCATAATTCATTCCATACATTTTTGAAATTTTGAATTTCGAATTCCTGTATTTTGTCTGCTAGATAGTTTAGTTTTGCATTGATGGGTTCAAAATCATCAAAATCGTATAGTGTAGTATGAGTTTCGTTGGTTTTTGGGGTTAAAAATGAGTTACGATGTGGTGTGCTTTTGTCTAATTGTACAATAATGCCTTGTTCGGTTAAAATGCTGTCTTGGATTTCTGGGCAATTGGGGTTTGAAAAGAGTGTGTTTTTAACCGAAAATGCACCTTGTAGCTCTTCTATTATGATGTGGATTGGCGTGAGTTTTATGGGATGTGTATTTTTGTATTCGAAGGGGCATAAGTTTTCAAATGCTGTTTCATTCCAGATAATGGACCCGTCGGCTGTGACACAATGACCTGATGTCCGTTTGCATGACCCTAGGTCGCCTAATGTACCTGTCATAGATTTTCCATTCCAAGATGCTATTTGTCCTATTTCTATGATGACGTTAGTGACCGAGGTACAATGGTCTGTACAACACCATGTGTATTCTACGCTTAGGGAGTTATTTGTTGACCAAAATCCTGGTTGGGTTTCGTATAATTTTTGACTGTTGTGTTCTTTGTCTATAACGATTGCCTTACAAACATGTGGGGTTAGATTTTGCATTTCGGTTTGGTCGAAGACAATACCTTTTGATCCAAAAAATCCTGTATTAGTACAAATTTTGCGTTTGCGAACACTGCATTTGTATGCGTCTGTAATGTGGGGCTTAGTGGAGGGGATATAGATTTTTCCGAATGTTTGCACGGGTTTGTCTACTGTGGAAGGGGGCATGCATGATACAAGTTTTGGTATGCTGACTGAGTGACCGCTCAATGAAGTTCCACACATCTGAAATTGGGCACTACACGATGTGGGGATTATTATACAAAGAAAAATACAAAACATCGGCCAATGGAATGTTTTAGTGGAGGCAGCAGGGCACTCTATGTTTTCGTTGTGGCCGGTTTGGTGTTGGGGCTTTTGGTGTTGTCGTTTTGGGGTTTTGCGCTGGGGGGGTGGCCGGTTTGCAATCTGAACATTCTGTAAAACTTTAGAAGTTGAGTTATGGGATGGGGTTTGGACTTGCTTACTTATGGGGGTCGGTAGAAGTGTTTGGCGGGGGCGGAATTGGTAGGGTTCGGGGGTCAGGCCATGGAGAAGGGATAACAAGTTGCGGCCTGTTTTGGACGGGGTTTCGGGGGCAGTGGGCGGCGTAGTGTCTTGTTTTTGGGGGATCTTGTAGCCTACGGGGATGGTGGGCGGCGATTTTTCGATTTTTGCGGCTTCAGGCGTGGGAGGTGGTGACATGGTGCACCAATCGGGTACGTCCAGATCAAGGACCTATTCGTCACTACTGCGGTGGGTGTTGGGCATGATAGTTCCTAAAGTAGTCTGAGGGCCGTTAGTTATGGCGGGTAATTTTGAGTAAAATGCGGGGTCGTCAATGTCCATGAGGGGTTGGGGTTGCCTGTACTCAATGCAATTTTGAATATTACGACTCTGCTGATTTGGACAATACCTGCTTGTATGACCTCTCTGCTTGCATAGAAAACATTGAAAATTGGAGTAGGGTTTTGAAAGGCAGTTATCTGATCTATGTCCTGTTTGGGAGCAGTGGATGCATCGGCTTTTACAATCACGTGTACTGTGATTATTACGGGAACAGATTTCACATGATTTTCGGGTGCCTACTGATTTACAATTGCGAGCTACATGTCCGATTTGTCCACACTGGAAGCATGTGGGTTGCCTGGGGGTGGTATTGTTCCTGTAAGCATTATTCCTGCTGAAAGTATTGTTACTGAAATTGTTGTAGCTACTCTGTTGTGGGGGTTGAGGTTTTTGTTTGATCTGCAACTGTAAATCTTTTACTTGTTGTTCTAACTGATGCAAAAGATCCTGTTGGTCTGTATTTTTGGTTAGGGAAAAGATGGGTTCGGGTTTTGGGGGTATGAAGGGAAGGACATTAGATTTTAACTCATTTCTAAGGATTTGCTGTTCAATGTAAGCTGCTTCGTCTGACATTTCTTTTAGAGTTGCGAACCTTCTATACTTAATTGCTTCCCTGATTTCGTTTTGCATGCCTTCTACAAAGAGGGGTTTTATGATCATTTCTCGTGCGTCTGTGTTAAAGTTAGGGTAGGCGAGGGTTGTGAGATGTTCTAGATCAAATAAGAATTCCGTTACTGTTTCTGATCGCTTTTGTTTTCTTTCGCGTAAGAATTGTTGATGTAGCTCATTATCTCTATTGTTTGGGAAAAATGCCTGTAATGCGACTTTATACTGCTCGTATGTGTGGGGAGGGTTTTCGGAATTGGCTAAGCTTTTGAATTTTGCTAAGGCGGCTCCTCCTAAATGAATTTCTAAACATGGCAACTTTAACTGTACGTCTGTATCTTTCATGCCTTGGAGTGCCATGAATTGTTCTAATCTTTTGTTCCATTCACCAAAATGTTGGGTCATGCCGCCCGTGAATACTGTAGGTTTCGCGTAGAAATTATTTGCCATGTTATTACGAATGTTTGCTGTTCTTAGATCATCTATTAGGGTAGGGTTTACTGTATTCTGATTCAATTGTGTGCGTAGGGTACGAAAATGTTCTGAAAATAAATCGTTTATCTGTTCTCTAACGATTTCTCCTAAATGATCTTGCGTTTGGTGGGTCATTCTTGGTTTACGATGGGATTTCTGCTTAAATGCTTCAATTTTTGCTTCACGCTGTATTCGTTTAAATGTATCGCTTAATGTCTCGTTGGAGGGGATTTCCAGTTTGCTTTCTACGAATACTGTCTTACTGTAGGAAATGATTACTACTGTATTATCTAATGCTTCTAAATGCCCGGATAAGAGTACACCTAACTGGGGGCAGGGAGTTCCACTGGTTAACGTAACGGTACGGTCACCAAAATATGTAACGACCAGGTCTGTGTGAGGTACTTTACTTCTAACCAATCGGTCGATACGGCGGGGCAAATAACGGGACGGGGGCGCGGGCGTACGATTACAATAAAACAACGGGGATCGACGGTCGCTTGAACGTCGACAATAAACGCGCTTCGAATCAAAATACGGACGGGGGCCTCGGTTTAAGTTGCTTTCGAATAGTCGGCCGCTTGCAAATGTATATAAAAAGGACGGGGCGAGCGCGGAAGTCAAAACGGAAAAACCACAAGAATAAGAATGAATAAATCATGCTTTGCTTCTTCTTTTATACGGCGATTCTGGCCACTCCCTGGGCGTCGCGGGAGGTCGAGCTTCTGTCCATCTTCTTCTGCCAATCGTCGTTTCCTGCTACGCTTTTTATGCTTTCTTAATTACGCCTCTCTAATGCTTTTCTGGTACTGTATGCTTTCTGTGCTTCGCTTGCTTTCTACGGTGGGCTTGGCCACACCTTTGTGCTTCTGTGCATGCTTCCTGTATCGGTTTCTCTGTATACACATGTTTTGTGGGGCCGCCGCTACCGTTACACTTGAGACTACTGTACGGCGGGGCTTCTACGCATTTTACTGTGTGCAGGTGTTGTTTACGATTTTTACTGGGGATTACGGTAGCTGTGGAATGTGTAGTTTAGTGTAGGTTCTAGGGGAACAGCTGCCGTTTGTGCAAATTAATTGGGGCATCTTAATTGGGCTACCGGGGTGTGAACGGATCAAAATAAAGTACTTCACGTAATTTTGTAGGAATGTTTGGGTGTGAATCCCAGACATCCTTGAGACGATAAAATGTGAAAATAAAATAATATCTAATAAATGTCTATTACGTACAGTATACTACATATTTACAGTACTGCTTTAGCAGGTACGTTACACCGCATTAAAAAGGCTTCATCCATTGAAAATGTACGAAAGTCAGCACCCGTCGCCTTTTTCGGTTCACAATGCATATCTCTGATCGTGTAAGAAGTAATGTGATCTATGATTTCAATATAAAAGCTTCACTTTAAACTTTTTGCTGTTGAAGATCAAAGGGCGAAATCTGCCAGAAAAGGCTCAGAAGATGGTCAAGCTTGAAAGACAACCCGTTCGAGCCAGCTAATAATTTTGTTTCCATATTTGTGATTACATTTTTCGATGCTAAAGCGATAAAAAATGCAATTTATCGAGCTTGCCGCGAATGTAAAATTAACGTCGAACATCGGCTAGAAAACATAAATTTTGTCATCTAACGTCACAAAAAAAACGTCTTTACGAAGCGGCTTTTTCACAGCATTGTTAATTTTTCCTGAATATGCAGCCAATTACAAATCGGACGAGGGCGTCCCCGTTTTTTCCCGGAAGCCTTTTTCTTTCAATAGATCGTTGCATTGTTGTCTGTTCAATTTAGACAAATCGATGCGCTAAAAGAGAACAAATTTTCTAAAATATATAAACCCTCCGATGAAGTAGAATAAAATCAATAACTCACCTCGATCTGTAAACCGCCGGCGTTGTAGATGACTAATTCGGGACTTTTGTGCGGTATTTTATTGAATTCTACGTTTTTACTTGAAAAAAAAAACATTTATAAGATTAAACATTAATTTAAGTGTTTTGTACGGAGTTTTACTTACTATTTATTCGGCACTATATCTTCAAAAATGAATGCCCGAACTTCGGGCAGCGAATTCAAACGTCATCCACCACAACTCTAAGATAAATTCAAGTCATTAGACAAGAATTTTGAACATTTCACGAAAAATGTCAAGAACCTATCCGTTGGCAATCTCACTTCACTCACTAGTTAACATAGCTGTAATTGGGGAGGTGGGGTTGGGAGGGGCCTCCCATCTTGGCCAACCCTATACCCAACCCCCCTCCAAACTTGGAAAAATTGGGAAAAAGTGCCTTTGTTCGGCCTTTTTTGGGAAAATTTTCAACTTTTTTCGACCCCCCCTGCAACTGGTGGGACCTCTTACAGGTATGCTAGTTAAGGGAAGATAAGTCTTCCGCTGAATGGCGAAAAACTCCATGCGAAAAAATCAGTGCAAGGATTGTGGTGGTGCAGAAATCTGTTCGTTCTTCTTACTTCAACAACCGCTTTAGCAGGTACCCTGTCCCGGACAGGCAAATCATCGTCGCATACGGCGTAGTTCAGTAAGGCACACAGTGAGAACAAAAGTAAGGAGATCATTCCACTTTCAACAACATAAATTTTCGACTGATTGCAATTTCTGACCAGACGTGCCGAAACTGACCAAAAAAAAATTTGCGGTACAGTAGCCGATAAAAGACGCGTCACATCTAACGATAAACATTTCTGACGTGACAAACTCACTAAACAAAAGTCAAATTTGCCACAAAACAGAGTCGGGAGCATTTTCGGATACGTTATTTCTAATGCAATGATTCAGCGTATGTTCATGGTAGTAACTTCCAATCGTTCAATGTTCAATTTCCGTCGCTCTTCCAACAATGACTATGGCGTGGCATACGATATGAAACACTATTATATACTCCATTCATTTTGACATGATCGATGCAGCGATACCGTATAAGTAAGTCCGATACGGAAAAAATTTGAGGAACTTATTACTGTAATGAACGAAAAAAAATTATCAAATGAGCAGCGAACAGAACACCTGAAAATTTTCATCAATAACCTGGTTAGTCGTCAAAATTTTTTGAGTAGCATTCAGGATCGAAACAGTTCTGTCCAAATCGACAGGTTTATTTTGCGCCTAATATTTTGAATTGAAATGAGTGAACTTATTTACGGTTACTTGCACACACACAATGTTTGCATATATTCAGCAAGCATAGCTCCTCCTTTTTCACTTTGGTCTCTATTTGGTCTACAAAACTGGTCTCTATTCTAAATTCACTTATATTTTACAATATATTCCTAAGAATTTTAACAAAGTTTTTACATGTCGTGCATTCTGCAAACACACCCACCCTCCCATTTCAAAACTTATTGTTTTCTTGTTTACTACAGGAACTTTGCTTTCATCTGATTGATGGAAATCCCTGGATGGCTTAAACTTTTCTGCAGAAGAGACACAACCGATTAAATCTATAATTTTAACCCCAAAAACACCAAATAAACCAGATTCATATTATTTTAAGTTACAAAATTGGTTGGATTTGTCTTTAAACAAATCGAAATGCTCTTGTCCTGCCAATCCAATACATTTAGCGACTTTACTTAATTTTTGAGCTTATTTTTAACAATATAAGAATATTTTAGTATTTCTTGGCTTCAGAAACTCAGGCTTCAACGGTTTGGAAAAATATTGTTCTCTTTTGTTCTTCATGCCTCCAAGTGAATTTATCACTCTGGAAAATCGAAAAGAACCATTATCAACTACAGACATTATTAAAATTACAGAATTTTTTTTCCTGACTCTACCTTGAGCAATACGGGTCAGTCGGATTGGTCTTGATTTCATTTGCGGATTTTTTTTAGAATTTTAGAGACATTGAACATTAGAAAATCTGATCTAAAAGTTCGAATGGATCACACTGAGACACATTCACGTTCGTGTAAAATTGATACGTTTCAAGATGGTCAATCAGTTTTCATCTCGTACTGATAAACCCAATTCCCCTTGTTCGGCACTACTGCTGCAGCCCACCGCCGTATGGTGATAGGTGGCCTGGGTGAAAATTTAGCTCACGAAATAGCCCTGCATGGTAATGGACTAAGAAAGAAAATAATGTTTCAAGAACAAATTGATGAATTTACTGGACGAGGTGGTAGATGATGACTGGAAAGAAGATCAAATTGATAAACCTTCAACTAGAAAAGATCCCTTCCAAATGTCAAGTTCAAATTAAGATATGGATCAGGAAAAAAGTGATTAATATGGTTTCCCATCGACTAGCACACTGTACCACTGGAATAACACATGATGCAAGCTAGAGTATTTGAATTCTGATCGTCACCAAAAGTTTATCGGTAGTATTTTCATGTTTCATTGCCACACAATGCACCCAACAGTCTCTGAGCTGCAGTTATCTACAGAGCAGACCCTTGTTTATTGGCATCGATTTTGCATATCAAAAATCATACACTACATACGACGATAATTATCGAAACATCTTACTGTAGAAATGCTTTACAGTCGATAAATATTTATCTCCAAACTAATCACAAGATGAGCAATGTATTCCACTCATGGAGCTGGTCATAAATAAATATGCTACCCACCACACTGACACTGTTCACATCATCCGACACCGTGAAAAACAGTTTAACCCAGCATGTGAACACATATTTTGCTGGGCTAGTTGACTCTGCCCTGCCCCACTTTCCGTCATACGGTGATGAGGCGATTCTCGGGCTGAAAAGTAGGCCACTGCTGGGCTAGATGGCGAGATAAATCGAGGGGCAAATGCAGGGCTAAATCTTGGGGAAAATGGGGGGCTAAAGTCTGGGGCACATCGTAGAGCAAATCTGGGGGCAATTGGTGGGCTAAATCTAGGGCTCAATGATAGGCCAGCTCTAGAGACAAATCGAAGGTTAATTTGCAGGCTAAACAGCGATATACTTAGCCACCACTTAGCCCTAGGCTGTCTATAGCCTGCCCTTCCTTTCGTCATTGAACTATTGAAAAAGCTCTAATGACTGGAACTAGATTCCTCTAAATGCGCCATTCATAGCTTGAAATGTGCCACAGCAGCATCTGAAACAGGAATATCACACCAATTTACCAATATGCTAGGCCGTTGAAAATCTGGCAGCGTCAAGAATCGTTACATGAAACACTCACTTAAAAAGAGACTTATTGTGTATCGATGCCTGAAATTTAAAAATTTTTCTTAGAATTTTCCTTGACGCCCGCAGTTGCAACGTTTTATCCAAAGTTTTTTTTTTGTAAAAATTTATCACTGTAGCTCAGCTGAAGTCTTTTTGATGAAACTGGGGCCGGTTTCATCAAAGAGACTTAAGCTCCAGCTGAGCTGCAGCTTAACGGCAATGGTATAACATATAGAGTTAAGCTACAGCTTAAGCTGCAGCTCAGCTAGAGCTTAAGTCTCTTGGATGAAACCGGGCCCTGGAAACTGGATTCTGTGAAATTTGACTGCTATACAAAATAAATTCCTGAATGATACTCAGCAAGTAAAACTAATGCTGATTTTCAGGTATGATATTTTTTTCAACTTATCATAGTCAGCGTCGAATTCCTCAGAAACTGTGTCAAGAAAAACTGGTATTTTTTTATAATAATAAACACTGAACGCTGTATCGATCATTTCAAATGAATATTCGTGCAATTCACGTTAATCGCTGAACATGGCCCTTTGAATGGGTAAGTTTACACTTGACGATTTACAGCACACATGTTTACACCACCAAAATTCTGTCATTATTCCGAACTCGAATTTACTAACTGAAGTAATGATAGAATCTTCGCTAATGTTCTTATTACTACTGATTTCATTATTGCTCGCTGTTAATGCAAACCACGATGTCGGATATCCTATGAATTGTTCGCAACAAATATCGCTCCAAACTTGTCAACTTTTGGGTCCAACCGATCAGTGTTTTTTTTTGCCGCTGGCAAATGAAAATTTCTAGCGGCAAATGAACTTTGAGTCGTCATTTGTACATGTACAAACGGAATGAGGAAAAAAATTTTGGGTATGGTTCTCATTGTGGAAAAAATTTTGGGGAACTCTAAACCGAAAAGATGCATTTTGGTAGACTTTAAAAGGTCAAAATCTGAAAATTTTCCGGCGCTTGGCGCCGGTCATGGGTATAATTATAACTATATTCTATCAGGCGCGGTCGTTAGCATATCTACTTCGACTTACTAATTAATGCTCAACAGTTTCTATCAATCAAGTTAGCTCTTTCATTTTCTAATCGTTTACAGTCAATTATGTCGCCGAAAATAGAGATTTTTCATCAAGTCTCTCAATTTTTTCTTTCGATGATTGGAATTTTTTAAACGTTTGCAATCTGAACTTTTGCGTTTATTGAAGGTGGAAATTGAAGACATTACTCTAGAACACGATTTTAAAACATTTGTTCACGAATTATCTGTTGGAGAGATTTATTTTTCAGCGTTTTAGAATACAAAAACCCAAAAATTTTTCCGGCGCTTCGCGCCGAAATGGGAAGCAAATTACACTTCATCAGTCTGATTTTTATTTATTTCCCAACGTTATGAAAGTTCATTTTCCAGCGTTTTAGAAAGTGAAAATCGAAAAATTTTTCCGGCGCTCCGCGCCGGACCAAGAACTAAATAAAATTAGATGATTCTAATCGGAATCACAGAAATGTTGATAGCAGATAAATTCATGAGAACTCTATCGTTAACTTGCTTTATCCGCTCCTATAGAAGACCGATATATTCTTCATGAGCTCATTTTGACTAACATAACCAGAATTTTCTCAATTTTTTTCCCCATTTTTGCAGGTTTCTGACTACAAATACAATAAAATGCTTGGGTATGCTCCTAAAATGCATAAAAACGCATCCGCAGCCACATTATGAGCGTTTTTAAAAATGTGGAAAATTTTTGGAAAATGAGGAAAAAAATTTTGGGTCGGGTTCTCATGTGGAAAAAATCTTCGAGGAAAAAAAATGGTGCCAATAAGTACCCAAACATAATCGCTTAAAAAACTAATATTTTCATTGTACAAATATGTACAAATGAAAATTGCCTACTCGTTTGTACATGTGCAAATGGGTCATGTACAAAAAAAAAAACACTGCAACCGATTGGTATTTGGCTTTCGACTCTACTACCGAAAAATCGACCATTTTACAACCATTGGCCGCGTCGATATTCGAAAAAAATTTGCGAAAACTTCGTTTCGATACCCGTTCCGGCCATCGGTTGTCCATTTTCGCTGCATACTCTAGCGGGGTAGCTCTTTCGGAAAATATTTGTCGACAAAGTGCGGACTTGTCCAAGTTGAATTTGGCGGCCTGGCGACCGATTTTTCAATTGAAAAAGACGGGATTTTTCAAAACGGTCGAGTCGCAATTGAACGGTTGCAAAAGAGGCAATTTCCAGAGCATTGTTATCAGTAAGAAAATCGTTTTTAATGCTTCTTCGCTACAGTAAACTCGAAAGAAATCTTTCTGACTCCAAGCGCAATTATTCTTCTTCATCCATACGATTGATGGCTTTTTTCTCATCTCTTATTTTGAAATGATCCATGCGGCGATCCCATGAAATCAAGTTTAATACTAAAAAATTATGAGTTTATTACTGTATTGAATGAATAAAATTTTTCATACGTGAGCGGTAAACAGAACAGCTATATTTTTCGTTCTGTAACCCGATTAAGATGTCAAAATTTCTCAAGTTGAACACTCGGGTATCAAACACATTTCTAGCCAAATCAAAAGCGGGTGAGCGTGGTGGCATGTTTTTCTATAATCTGGGTTTACCTATCGTTCAAGAGAAATTCAGCGATTTTCTACCGTATAAAATTGTACACTTCGTAAAAATTTAGTATCAAACTGAACCTGCTTTTTTGTTCGTCACGGCATCTGTCATTTCAAAATAAATTTGCTGTAGTGGCTGCAGTAAAACATGTTTTTTAAAATTCATGAGCACACATCGGACTGAAATACAGAATATATGTATAAAGATGATTTGAAATTAGTTCATGGCTGGCAAAAAAGCATGAGCTTATTGCACATTACTTACGGATCATCGTAGACGGCAAAAATTGCAGGTTACTAGAGGAAACTAATCTATCTTAAAGCCTCGCTACAGTAAACTAAAGAAGGATATCGTAATGAAGTCCGAAACATGGTTCAGTGCTTCATATTTTACCATGCTACGATTTTTACATGGCAATCTTATTCTTCTGATTTTTGTGAAACTTGGAAACATATGCAAGTCTGACAAACCTGGAAATGAATTTTCGAAACTTTTAGTTGCTGGAAATTACGACTGAAACAAGTTGTTCTACGGCGCAATGTCCTAGATATTAATATTGCAGTCTGTTTTTTTAGTAACATGCTCACGAGTGAAATATGACTGGAAGTTAGAACGATAGTTGAGGTCGTTTACGCCGAGCTTTTAGTGTAGAATTTTTTACGTTGAGCATGCTCCCATTAGTTTCAAGTCCTTTTTCACATAGCGAAACCCAGTCATGGTGGTTCAAAGTTTAGAGAGCACCGTTCTAATACAGTCGGCAACAGTCCTGCAAAATATAAGTACAGTATCACCAAAGAATAGTTTTCGAATAAAATTGGAGCTTTATCTATAATTTTGTACCTGATTATCAATTTGTGTGAATAATCCACGATTTTCACCTAGTGTTTATTTACGGATATAAACACGAAAAACGAGCCGAAGATGATTTCCTCAAACGTTGGAGGGAAGAGTTTAGAGAACGTTCTATCCAAATTTACATAATTTACTACGGCGAATCGTATCAAAAAGACAACATTTACGAAAAATGGTTGAAAAATGATTTGATCAACGGTTGTTTTTTTTATTTGCCGCAATCAAAACCAAAAATGGACCACACAGCCGCTCAATTGATCAACTGTATTTGTTCAAAATCGGAAGATTGTCATACAAATTCGAGCTGGGAACAAAAGACGAGCAAATGTTTTTTTGTGGTCGAAAATGGCGTGGAACTTTGCAAGGCCGATTTTGGCGAGGCGGTCATTTTTCGACCATTGCAAAAATCGAGACCTTCGCCTATGACGTGCTTTCAAACGTAAGATGCGATTTTTTTTCGTATAAAAAATCGAGAAAAATTGAACAATCGTTTTTTGGTACCTATGTCATTCAGATTAAGAGCTGTGAAACATGAAAACTCTGAAATCTAAATTCGGTGTATCTTTACTTAACCATGGAATGAGAGCTGAAACTTTTCTCTTTAAAACTCTGAACCTCTAGGAAGGTCCAGAATTGTATTGTTTAGGTACTCCTGAACCTAATTAGGGTTTGACAGGACCCAGACCTCCTTAAGTGTTTAGTCTTCGAAAACCGTTTCTTTTTGAAAACTGTACTGCATTTTCGAAATGATCGACGCGGCTGTCCTATCAAAGTGAGCTCAATACGTTGGAACTACTAAACGTATTACTGTAATCGATGAAAAGAAATTTCTCGTCCGTGAGCGGCAAATAGAACAAATGGACATTTCCCCTAATAACCTGACATTCTCGAGCAGCACTCAGGTATCTATCTATGCAATTCCATCGGAGTCAAAAGTGGATGATGTCAACGATTTTGGATTGGCAATATTTAGGATTTTTTTTATAGTATAAAGTTTTTAGCTTACGTGAAAAT
Organism: Romanomermis culicivorax; assembly: GCA_963922205.1. Lineage (NCBI taxonomy): Eukaryota > Metazoa > Nematoda > Enoplea > Mermithida > Mermithidae > Romanomermis > Romanomermis culicivorax. Next base: position 74,769 of record CAWUHX010000075.1, on the reverse strand, counting down.
TATGTGGCAATTGAAACATTTATTGGTTGACTCTGCGTCAATCATTTCGAAATGAATCGGCTCGAACCGGTTAAAATGCGCCATTTTTGATAAGGTCAACAGTTTTTCTATATCGGAAATATGTTTTTCATTTCACATTTATTTTCTCAGAATTCACTATTTCGTGCACATGCTTGAATCAAAATTCTGATTTTAAACCACGAAATAATACTTTCTTTGATCAGCATTGCATTTGAGAAGGTTCCCTAAGATTCTCCACCCGCTCAAGTGTTGACTTGCTTTTCCCTTCTTCCTTTTCATTGAAATTTCTGAGCATTATAAAATTTTTAAGCCGGAAAAACTGTAACAAATCCGAAATTCAAGAATGTATCGACGATTGTGAATTGAAAAAATGGTCTCACTGGTCGAAATGTACTTTTAACGCCAATGATAAGTTGTACTACCGAAAACGCGAAAGAGTGGAAAATAATCAAAGTTTAGGTCACTTTTCGAACAAATCGTGTCGGAAATGGGACACAGAAGCTTGTCCGACCACTACTGCTCCAATAACACGTAAGAACGGACATAGAACAGCAATTCGGATATTCGATCGTGTACTGTTTTGCTTTTTACCATCATTTCTTTAATTCACTCTGCTAATTCCTCCATCTGTGGCTTTCTTTTTTGTTATATTCTTGAAATCTTTTCCTTTCTTTTCTCTTCTTTGATTTGTTGTTACTCAACTAGAACTTCCACATCATGCTTTTTATTTTAAGTCATGGTGCACATAATCGACGAGAGTACGCCATCGCCCATAGAATTGGGCAACATTTACATTTTGGTCGTCGTGGGATGTATGGCCGCAGCTATTTCGGTTATTTTCATCATAATTTGCATATTGATTCACAAAAAATCTGATCGAACAACGGAGCTGATTGTAACTACGAAGTTTTTACCGAAAAATGCTACCGCTTCGTCTTCCTGGGCCAATCGAAGTCCGCCATCGACGGACAGAAGCGTGGGATGGGATCACTCGGATCCAACGGGATTGAAAACGCGAACGAAATCGACGAAAAGTCAAAGGAAAGTGTCGTTGCCGACTCGTTCTGAAGTATGATGTTTTCTGATTTGATTTTGAGCTGATCAGAAAATCAGGTTTTTAGTGAAATCAAGTACATTAATCTTCCGAAATACAAGATCTGATTTCTGACCATCAGTTAGCATCAGATAAAAATAGTAGTGTTCGCGCTCAACTCTTTTTTGCATAGCCTTCGAAAATTTATAGGATTTGAGTTCGAAATATCGACGGAAGAATGCCCCCGTTCCCGGTCGCTTGTTGAAAAAGAAAAACCCGAAACTTTACGGCGCCGGTACATCTTCCGTCGACATCAGCCAAACTCGAAAAGTGAAGAGAAAAAGCGCCGACGATGGCGCAAAATTGAAGCCGAAATTAAGGAAAAAATGACAAAATTAATCGCTAGGTGAAAAGCACGTATTTTAAACATTTTTTCTGGACAATATCGATAAATAAATGACTTTGCAAAGGATCTTCGCGGAAAATAACCCCGTCCTGAATTCCCCGATTTAGAACCAATGGCGTCGTCTCTCGGCAGGCCTTGACCTTAGAAATCGATTCTCCGATATGCATATACAAAAGATGGGGCCAGGCTACTGACAGATTCGTCCCAAAAATTCTGAAAATCAATTTGATAGTAGAAAATGATTCAAGATTCACTGGTATTCAATTTCTTCTTGGAATCAAATGCACTGTATTCTTTTTTCCAGATAAATTTCGACTTGATTTTTCGGAATCAAAATATGCCACTCAGTTTCTTATATGGTAATTTTAACCTTTTTTCTTTGATGTCACAGTTGGCGGACTAGCGACAACCTATAAAATACTCGGACCTCCAACTTCGGGTCCGCCCCATACATGCACATAGGGGGTAGGGTGGTAAACCCCATACCTGAGACCATGGCCACCCCCCTGTCCAAAAAAATCGTCAGACACCCCCTTGAACTTTTTTCAAGGCAGTTTTTCCATGATTTTTGTGCATATTTTATATGAAAAACAGGCTTGCAGAACTTTTTTTTGTTTTTTTGCTCACCCGCGCCCTACCCCTCAGGGAAAAAATCCATGGACCCTCCCCCCTGAAAAATTGTAGCCGTGCATGTCTGATCCGCCCCCTCTAGAACCAAAATCTAGAAAGCTAAGACCTTGGGTTTTTTAATAATTTCGGACTTAGGGACAACCTGCATATGATCTTTTGACCTCAATCTGCAAATAGCGCTCGGTGGTGCCCCAAAAACACGAGAAAACGGCTTTTTGGGGCTTTTAGTCTCAGCATGCCGTACCTTTGGTGTAGTGTTCCCGGGCTCGATAATTTGCCCCATGCATCTGGTGTTCCTCAGATTACACTTTTTTGAAAATATGGTCTCATTCCATTTATACTTTGGCTCAAAGTCCCGAAAATCATCAAAATTCCACAATTTTGATATATTTAGTTTATGGCTTCAAAAATTTGCTGCATCTTTTTTTAAGCATGATGTATTCGTGCCTGCATGTCTACATGCATAAAGTCGCAGAGAGCTATTGTGGTGCATGTAATCATTTGACCACCTTAACCCGAAATGGTTAAGGACAGGCCATTGTTAAGGATAGGCGGAACAATTCGTCCTCAACTACGCGATCACCTGACCACGAGGGTTCTAGTAGTGGATGGGCTGGCGGCGTGTCTTATCTTGTTTCGGTTGGCCACCACACATGCACGTGGGAGGGGGAGGGTTTGGGGGGGTTTGACCCCCAGCAGATTTTTATTGACCCCCAGCAGATTCTTGCTGACCCCCACTACATTTGACGCCCCCAGCAATAATTGAGAAATTGATGAAGAAAAATGAACAAGAGAGAAGAGAAAGTCGTCATAAAAATGTAAATGATGCTGTAGTTTAACAATTTTTCTAGACAAGGCATACTTGATCCCAAAGGAGTAACATTATAACTTTAAAAAGTGCATTCTAAGATAATTATTCTACATATCTGACTAATATAGTTGTAAGAATATGCTGTTCAGACGTTAGAACAACCTTTCTTTTCGTTATCATGAACGAAAAAAAAATTTGTGTTCCACCCCCTGTTCTGGCTGACCCCCAGCAGAATTTCTATGCTGTGCATGTATGTTGGCCACCCGGGTCATTTCTGTCATCCGGTCAACTCCACCACCGTCCTATTTCCGCCACTGGGTCACTTTCATCAACGGATTGTTTCCGCCAATGGGTCATTTCCGCCACCCGGATATTTCCACAACCGTGTCACCTCCAGCACTCAGTCATTTCTACCACCCGTTCGTTTCAGCCACTGGCCTAGTCGGACTGTCAGAGCTTCGCCTAGTTGAACTGAGCAACCATCCAAAGCAAGTAAGACACAGTTGTCAGCAAGTGAGACATAGTGGTCCGCAAGTGGAAGAGCCAAACTCCGCTGTTTCAATGATGTGCTAGAAATTGTTGAGGCAATGATTGCATTCAAATGACGAGGTGTCCCAAAAGTTACTTCTGGACTTTATTTTGAAATTGCTATTCAACAATCCAATGTACATCTGACTACACCATTGCAGTGTGTAACTACAGTACTTGAAGGAATAAGGCAAATGTAATGTATCACTTGCTTCATTGCACCTGGCCGCCATCTAGACTTATACACTGCCATAGTCGATGACTGACTGAACAGAATACTTTACTGCATAATTCTGGTTCCAAATCACATAAAGCTTCTGAAATAAGCATCGTAGTTTGTCGAGGTTCCCAGGTTGTCGACCATATACTTTATCTTTAATGGAGCCCCAGAGGAAAAAATCAGGAGGCCCAAGATTGCAAGAATGTTGTGGCCATTCAATTGCACCGCACCTACCTAACCAATGATTAGGAAACTTTTCATTGAGCCAGCACCTAACAGGTTCTGCGTAATGAGTGGTGGCACCATCGTGCATGAACCAAAGGCCCCGGACTTCTGGCCTGTTTGATGAGTCTGACCAAAATTTGTTGTTGCGTATGGCCAAATAAGTTTCTTTGTTGACGGTGGCATCGAAAAAATATGAGCCAATAATGCCTTGGGACTAATCTACGTGAGCTCCTCTAAGTGAGGTGACAGGGTTATCTGTGAACTTTATTAAAACGATACCTACATTTTCTTCTGAACGAGTGCTTCCAGATTATCCACTTTGAGACAAGTCAGCTACACTACCTGTCTCATCAAAACGTTTGTTTAAATTAAGAATAGCATGGGCAGTTGGTGGTTAAAGAATGGATGTCAATGTGTATATATATATATATATATATATATATATAGAATTTCCAATTAACGTTGTGACCGTCCATAGAAATTTGTAGAATTTTTGATTTGTCTAAGAAATTCAAGGCACCGACAAATGACTTGAGCAAATCACCAGCCATTGTATGTCCGAAAAAAGCTGGTGTGAGATATTTATTAAATAGTAGTTCAAAACATTAATTAATAATTTATTAGTAAAATTTACCTTGTTTGTATGCTTTTAGGTCCAAAATATCAAACTAAAATGTCCATTTGGCAATGTTGAGTTATCTTGCTCAGCGCTTCATAGAAGCACACTGAAAAAAAATTGCAACCATTCAACTCTGCTCTTATTTCTTGCTGGAAATACAGTGCTAGGCCAAATGAAATGACGTAGGCCAATTTAGTTTTTACTGTTGAAAAGCTTCAGACTATTTCACTATCAGAGAACATTGATTTGAATAAATCGCTTATTCCAGCACAACTTCTAAAACTGAATCGATTCGAACCCAAATTCAAGGCCCATTTAATTTCGGCCATGATAACTTGCTCTTTGAAAATGAATGAATTTAATGTCGAAATAGCCACTAAATAAAAATGACAGATATATAATATCGATTATCCTAACCATTTTTGCAAATTATTTTACTATAACCTTACAACAAGGAGTTATGGAATTAGGTCTGGAAAATAGCAAATCACTTATCGACGTTGTTGCAAAATCTTCATCTATGACAAGTTCCAGGGGCGTAGTTAAATTTGGTTGGCTGTTGGTTGAATTTGTCGCGTTTACGGGTGTAGTTAGGTGGCGTCTAAGCGATTGTGTTCGCTGATTAGCTTATAAAACAAACAGTACTTTAATTTAATTTCCATGTTTGTACAAGATTAATTTGAAAATAGTTTTACCAGCCAAAGTCGAGATGGGCTTTTTACTCTTGGCGTGACTTGTCAGTGCCTGGCGACCCATTGTAGAAATATCGAAAACTTTTTTGCACAAAATGCAGTAAGCAGAACTTTGATCGCCTTTGGGCGATTGATGGATCCACAAAGCCAATTTGTGGTGAATACTATTGTTCATCCATTCGATTTTAAAGGTACTTTTTCCCACCATTTTTTTCGAAATGATGAAAAACAGAAAAAAGTATTGCTGATGAACAATAATTTGTTTTATGTCAATAAAATATAGATTATGATGGAAGCTACAATGAGCTAAGAACAACAACAAAGAAGAATAACTTATTTGCATAAGTGTATAGAGTAAACTGTAATAGGACATAAACTAATAGATTGAGTTAAACAATTTTGGGTGGCGCTTAGGCCGCCAAAAAATTTGCTTTTGGTAATTTTTTGGGTCAAAAATATAGTTTTGTCTCACAGAATTTCTGGTTTTTTCATGGTGTTCCCCATTGGTGGCCACTCTGTAAAACTTTGATTTCCTTCATCAATGAAGGTTTTCGTAGATGGTCAAGGCTCGTTAAAAAATTGTGGACTATTTCATTAGAAAATGTTCCGATGGGACAAAAAAGGAGAATATACTTGTTTGGATAGTTGCCAAATTAGAGGAATCTGTGTAAAAGTATATTCTGCTGCTGAGGGCATCAACACTTCTTCCAACCGTACATGTGCAGCTCCAAAACTTTGGGTAGGATACTGCAGGTTAACCCTGGTTTTTGGCGTTTTTGGAGACAAAAATTCAGCAAAGTTGGCCAAAATTTTTTTTCCACATGAAAGGTACTCAAATTTCAAAATTATAAGGGTAGTGTCCATAAAACAGGAATCAATGGTGGGAAGTTGACTCATGAAATCCAAGTCAGTTTCATAGAGAGAAAGCTCCAGCACAAAGTTTTCTATGAACTAAATCAATTGTGTGAACCAATTCTAAGCATTAAAATTGTGCAGATGAGGAAAAATTAGCAACTGTGTTAATGCAATGTAGGCTAGAGGTGTGTGTGGGATTGAAAACCTTGTGGACATTACCTCAAACCAATCTCGCTTCTGCTACTGACCTGGTCTTCCCATCTTGCAGTACCATATTTAGATATTCAACCTTTTTATATAACATGTTTCATTGAATTCACTTCATAAATTTGAATGATCAGCCTATAAAGAAATTTGTTCTTTCACTATAGGTATTCTAAATCAAGTTACCACAAAATGTTTGTTAAAACTATTCAACAAAAAAGCGTCATTCAGAATTTTTGGATTTAAACTGCAATTAAAACTTTAAGAAAAAATGTCGGATGTGAAGCAATTTCACCTATCCCGACTGCTCTCGCCTCTTTAGATAGTCACAAGGTGATCTTTACATGAATAAAACAGTATAGAATCAAATTAAACGGTTTAATACTACATTTGAACGGAATGAATAACATTGTGATAAGTGTTCAACCGCCTTGATACAGTGATCATAAACGAGTTGCGCAGCATGAAGTACTTGTTTCTAAGTCATACTGAAAAATAGCATTAGAGTATTGAACCCGAAATTTTATCTAATAAAGTTTCAGCTTGATTTTTGTCTCAAAATCAAATTGTATGTAAATTGCTTTGCTGCATCACAGTTTTGAATATCACCCTTCAAAACTTCATTTATCATGTATGATTTTTGATGAATGATGAATGATTTCTTTGTACAAGCCCCTTTTGTACTGTAAAAGATGGCTATTGTTTGCGCACTCAGAAAATGACTGAATTTTGTCTAACTTTTTGCATGAAAGTTATTTTACACAAAATTTCCGGGCAGTTAGTTTTTGTTTTTCATACACTACCAGGCGAATTTAACCCTGAAAAATTCACGTCTAAGATACATCTAGGTCACATTCGAGATGCGTCTTGGATGCTTTTTGTGGCAACTCAAAAAAACTTCGATCATTCTTCATAACTGACGTTCATGCAATAAATGTAAATCATGTAATGCAGAATGTGTAGCGGATATGCTTTAGCTTTGATCTACACTATGACAAAAACTGACCTTTAATTTATATCTGCCAAATTTTTGCTTTCAATAGGAAGCTAAGAAGGAAGCATCGACAAGATTCTTGGTTTTTGTTTGACATAAATACGAGACCTGTGAATTTTGTTGTTAGTAAAGTGAGCTGGGCGCATCTCAGACGCATTGTGGGTGAACACGTGCGGCGCAGGTGGTTAATTTCACCTGGTAGTGTATGAGAAGAGAATACAGCTTTAGAATAAACTTCAAATGTTAAAAAAATATCAAATTATTATTTATTTTCAATTAAGCATTATGAGCCTGCATAATGCGGAAGAAAAAATACCCTGCACACAAGTTGTTTATTATTTGCATGAACATCTCTCCCAGTCATTTCAAATAAAATGAACAAAAGAAAAGCTTTAAACCTCTAGAAATATTTGGGGAACAAAAGTCGGTTTCATCAAAGAGACTTAAGCTTCACTTGAGCTGCAGCTTAAGCTGCATCTTAACTCTGTATGTTATACCATTGTAGTTAAGATGCAGCTGAGCTGTAGCTTAACCCATGCATGCAAAACATATCGAGAAAGTTAAGCTGCAGCTGAGCTGTAGTACAACTCTGTATGTTCTACCACTGTAGTTAAGGTGCAGCTCAGCTGCATCTTGACTTTCTCGATATGTTTTCTGTGTTTGAGTTAAGCTACAGCTGAGCTGCAGCTTAACGGCAATGGTATAACATATGGAGTTGAGCTACAGCTTAAGCTGCAGCTCAGCTGGAGCTTAAGTCTCTTTAATGAAACCGGCCCGCAGGAGACCAAACCAGCACTAAAGACTGATAGTGATTTTATCCTTATGATTTTATAACAGCCAGAGCACATCACCTGTTGTCACACAAATTATTATTATGCTCACTATGCTCAATAGAATGAACTAATATTCATTCAATATTTGAATATTATACTATTATTTCACCTGGTGGTATAGATTGAAGTGAATGCCATGTGGCTCTGATCACTCCCTAAATTTCCTGGATATCGAGTCTAGGGAGTCATTTGTTTGCATTGGAGTCTGCACGAAGCATTTTGAGAAAACTCTGCACACTTTTCTATTTAAAATCACAAATTTAAGGTTATGCTGTGACTAAAGGTTGCATTTGGCTTCGATAGAATTCTGCGCTGCACAGCATAGATGCACATGGAAGGCAGACACTGGTTCCCCTGACCCTGGACACTCGATATGGCTTGAAAAAAGCTGCCAAATACCCCTGCCTGAGCTCTTTTGAGCAAAAATTATCTGAAACTTCCACCACAACCATAGTGCTTGCATTTTAGCTCACCCTTTGCGTAAAGACTTGCCCATACATTTATTGCATTAAATTGAATGATCTTTCAGCTAGCAAACCATCAGCATTCTGAAACTTAAAAATTTTTGAAGAACGGATTGCACTACGTTTCACTGGATTATTCCCTATGATTATGGCACGCCGATTTGAAAGCAATTGCTCCATATTTAATGGCTAATTGTTTAGCCTTGAAACAATATCATTCAATTGTGGCAAGGAGGAAGGTTTTTATGAGTGATTGAAGAGTAATTCTGCACCGATAGCATTGCTACAACACACCATCATTTATTTAGACTGATCAATTTGAAGCATTTCTATTGACATAGTTGGATTGCATCTGTAGAGGCTCATGTGGTTTCCAACTTAGAAAGTAAGCGTGTTATAGTTCATTATGAATCAGAAATAGTATAAAGTTTGTTACTCACCAGTGCAATTTTTCTTCCATCACATATTTGGATATACGGTTTTTGTAGTCTACTGTCTAATAAACAATTTGAATATTTTTAGCTTACATATCATTTTAGCTTACATTACATTTAGCTTACAGATATAGAACAAATGAAAGGAAAAGTCCAGCTACTCATTCTTGATGACATGGTGCAGGAGATGAAGAAAAATCTGCAACTTACCCAGGTTTTCACAAGGGGCTGTCATCATTGGAAAATTAGCATAATACACATTGTGCAGAATGCAAAAGGAAAATTAAAAAAGGAAAATTAAAAAAATGAAGAAAGCAAAAAAAGTCTGAAATGATAAAATGTCACATTATTTCGAAAAAACCAATGATTTACAATATTTGTAAGTTTTAAATTCATAATGTTTTTAACATTTCAATTTCCGTTATTTTCCGTAAATGTCAACTAATTTATTTATAATTTCAAAATTATTGATAAATTCACATATATTTCAACAGGAAAATAAAAATGTTCCTGATAAATTCATAGTCTTTTTCTCAATAAAAATTCAGCATTTCCTTGTGAGTTAACTTCGAAATTTGGTTTCACAAATTTTACGAATTTTAGTTTCGAAAGTGTTAAAACTCTGATTTTGAATGTGTTAAAAATGCGTTAATTCACAAGAAAAGTTTTTATCAATCACATTTTTACTTATTTTTCTAAATGAATTGAAGAAAAAATTATCATAATGAAAAAACAGTTTGGAGGAAATCATACAATCAAAATGCGAAATACATCACAAATGTCGCAAATTTGAAATTATTTCAAGCAGCAGTGTAAACTTCCGCGTAAACAAACTCGTAGTGGCAGCACTGATAACAATGTTTTTTGAAAAATAGATAATTATCATCATAATGGTGCCCGTCAGTTCTGCAACTAAAAGTCGTGTCTCGAAGGAAATAATCCTCACCAAATGTTCTACATTTCAAGTCATCCAAGTAGAAAAAATAATTAGCAGAAAATGAAGAGCTACTCCAGTATTCCATATTTCCCGAATACGTTCTGTTATCGTTCTTTGAATCAACTTCCTTGCACACAATTTTGTACGAATGAATCATTGTCTTTTTGTTTGCTTTGAATGCGGCAAGAGCTTCTTCTACAAAATTTAGGATATCTTTCAAAATCAATTCAATTTACTAAACCTGACCATATAGCTCAACCACTTTCACTAATTCAGATTGTCATTCTACTTCTCCCCATCTGTTTATCAATTATTCCAATCCTGGTTACCACCCCACCATCTCCTTTTCAAAACTTGAGAGAAAAATAAATTTATACAAAAATTTTGTGGACAGCTCAAAAATTAAGAAGCATTATTCCAGATATGCAAATAAAATAGTTGTGACTATTCCAATAATCTTCTTGCCCAGTTAACACGACATTTATAATAAATCAGAATAACAATATCATATCACATTGGCCAAAGCCAAAAACATTAAGTCAGTGACTACAAAAATCTGAGGCCAGAGTTAACAACAGGTAGGAGGAAATCACACCCTCTTTAGATCATACTGCATATTTCATTATGTCAACATTCATGAATAGTGTGAAAGATCAGATTTCAATAAGACTTACCAGTTGCATTGATTTTCCTGTAAATGTCGTTGATGACATCCACCGATAATTTTTTTATGTCATTCGCGTGGCTTGATGAATCATTTGATTCACGTTTGGAACGGGAGGAGATAAAGTCTGAAAAATTTACAAATTATGCCCATGGAATGAAGATCTCACGAGAGAATGCTTATACTGTTGTTTCAAGTATTTGATAAGACTGTGTTGAACAACATGAATTTAAAAAAGTTATTTATTCATATTGTAGGCGGGTACAAGCTATGAACATCATGTTTTTTAAATAATTTACAGTAGTTATGCCAGCCTGTGCAGGAGGCACACATTAAGTAAAGATAGCCGACAAAGACTGTTAAAACAATGTCGAGATACAAGAGGTGTAGAAAGTATAATTGAGCATAAGTTCTCAACCAAATTGGTTATGACATTCAGAGCAACACAGGGTCTATAGAAATCATGGTTGAGGCTTCAACTTACCGAATTCCACATTGATGTAGAAAGAACGGTAAAACCAGGTCAACATCAAACTGATGACAGTGTCCAAAATTCAACTCCAATGTTAAAAATACGAGAAGATTTACATCAACAGAGTTAGAACTAAAATAATCCGGAAATGCACAAGTTGATTCAACACCAGCAAAACACTAAGAAGGCAAGTGAACCATAAATTAGAAAATGAAAAATTTGTTAAAATTTTCACTCAGTCGTCCAATGTTTCAGTTGTACCTTCAATATTTTTCTGGTCTCTAATCAATTTATGCATTTATAGATTATGTTGGTTCTAGATGTTGACCTTTTTGCATTCTTAAGGTAGGAGTATAATTCTGGGCAAACATCTCATTTTGATCTTGACCCGCCCATAACATACTTATCACAGTGATCTGGAATTCTGCAGGTCGAAGCTGTGACTTTAGTTCCTTCGGTGATTTGGAATTTCCCACATTGAGGCCACTACCATACTTTCTATGCCTCTCGAACCGCCCCACTCAGTATAAGCAGCCTCTGTTGGTCCTTTAATTATAACATGGGTGTGCACCTCTTATATGGGCCCATATAACTACTGTATACATCAGTAACACTGCGCATACCATTAGTTCCACAAAACAAGCATCAATCACAGGAAACTCTGAAAACTGAAGCAATTTAAGGAGAAATCAGTGAATGTAACTCTATGAATCCTACAAAGTTGCATAGAGAAATGTGACTGAAATTCCATTATTTGTAGAGTACATTTTTTAGATTCTTTAACATCTTTTAGATTCTTTAACATAATAAACTGCTCTTACCTTCATTTTTCATAGCCTTGCTGTGAATCATATATAGAGCCGGAATCAACAAAACCGTTGAAATGCAAAGAAAAGTACGAATGTAGAAATTATTGTAGAAATTCATTTTTACTGTAAAAGTAAGAAACTTGTAATTTAAGCATGGAGTAATTTTTGTACTTCGAGATACTTGAAAAAATAGTTTATACACCTAATCACAGTGACGAAATTTTGGTTTCTGCTGTTCTTTCTAAGATGGCCTAATACTAATCAGGGTAACTTTTAAACGATCAGATCAACATTTCTTCAGAGAACGGTACAGAGAAAATTTGTCACTATTAACATGTTTTTAGGGGGGATTCGAAGGAGTTCCTGGATCCCCAGAATTTTCGCTTTTTTGGCATTTTTACATTTTTAAATTTAAACTTGGAAATGTCATGCAAAATTATTGAAAATCTGCAAAAATGTCAAAACTAAAACAACATGCTGAGAAATATTAAAAAAAAGTTTTTAAAGCATTATGATCAGTTTTGACTGAGTTTTGAGCATCAAAAAATGTGCTTCAACAGATCTAGATCCCGAATGATAGATCTGTCCGGATCTGGATTAGATAGCATATATATGTGCGTATGCTCATGAATAATTACGTATCATTGTTTGATTATTCTAAAATCAAGTGGTGTGAATTTTTTTTTCAGAGTCAATAATTTATTGATCATTCTCTTATTAACGCATTTACTTATTGGGATAGTTCCTGTGTACTAATTCTTATCCACAAAATTGTATTCGTGTTTTGACTACTAATGGTTTCATCAAAAAGAACATGACTCAAGATCAGAACTTTTTTTTTGCAGAAATTATGGGTTCTTCTCCGACTAGCAGGCTTCACAGTGCTCTAAGAAGATGAAGAAAAAGAAAAGTGCAATGAATGCGGAATCCTGTTTTCTAGAAAAAGCTGTGGTAGTGGGCTCCAGCATTATAAATAAATACCAAATAAAAGATATATTGAGAAGTTCCACCTGAATTTCACCTGAAGAAGATCTATTGATCTGATAGCACCTGTATAACATTTCACTCCCAAACTAGTCATTCATTGCCAAAAATTTAGGTCTGCTCCAGCAACAAGTGTCCCCTCTGAAATATTCTTCAGTAGTGCTGGCAAAATTTACGATCCTACCAGAAATCGTTCGAAGGGTGATATTGTTGAAAAATTGCTGCTTTCGAAGTATAATTTAGCTACTATTGACTCCGGATGTTTGTTACTTAATACAAATCAAAATGAATAAAGATCTAATTTTGACCGAATTTTAATCTTTGACAGCATTGAATCAAAATTTAGACACAGAAAATTCTATCCAGAAGCAGCATGAATTGCAGCAGATCCAGTGTGCCTGCCCGATCCACTACATGTATGGTCACTACCTTCCCTGTTCGACCTTCTCAATTCACTGCCCAAATTCCAACAAATAAGCCATAAAAAATAATACGGAAAGATAACTACAGTCTGTTTTTTATGCTTCCAAATAGAAAAGTGACACAAATCAGTACTGTCTTCAAAATCGTTCACATAAAGTTCTTTTTGTAAAACTTTCCACTCGAAAAATTGCTAAAAGTTAGGACAGTATGCTCACAAATTTCCAGTCCTACATGATATTTCGTTAATCCGAAAATCGCAAAAATCTGAAATTCTGCTTGCTTTCAACTTTCATTATTTTTTGGAAGCATTTTAAGAAAAACAGACTATAAAAGCATGTCTCATAATATTTATGCCGGAAGCTTTGATGGAATCAGCAAAAACATTGTCTTATCAGTGTTTAACTTTTTGTTTCTCCACCAAGTTTCATTAAATATAAAATGTGCTCGGTTCATGATAATTATTTCACATCATCAAATATCATATAGTTTCATGCAACGCTGTCTTTTCATTCTGTTTACTTTCCAAAAGTATTAATGGTCATAAGACACAGAAATGATCGATTTCAATTTGAAAACCAATTGTTATCATACACATCGTCCAGAGTGAGGTATGGGGTATTGTCCCAAAAGAAGAATTCATGTTGACGTCTAACAGATTTAGCCACAGTAGATTCGAGAGTTCACTATTACTTTGTTTTGAGAAAATCCTTCTTGTTCTTCATGAGATATAGATTTTGTTGCTATTTGTAGTTCATGGAATGTGCTTTCAAAGTGTGAACTTGAATCGGGATGATATCGATTGAAGATTTGATGCGTCCACAAAATAGCTAATGTGTCATAGTGGAAAAAGGGTGCGTCATCATCATTTGTCAGTTTTCGAGAATGATTGGCAAGTTTGTACATGGTAACGATCAATGGTTCCGGAACGTTCAAAGCTGATCCTACTGTATGTGATAAAAGTGATTGAGTCATTCTTGTGTTTCTTGTTGTGTGTGTGTGTGGTCGTTTTTGCATTGTTCTTTTGCCTAGCACGAGTTTATGAGAAAGGGGTGATACACAAGTTTTTCATGCAATGAATATAAGCGCGATAAGTTTTTTGGCCGATTAAAACAATCCAGGATTATGTTCAATCCCCGATTATGTAATTGTGGATTAAAATTTAATCGGTGATTAAAATAATCGGCAAATTTGTCAGCCGATTAAAGGGCGATTATGTAATCGCTGATTATAAATATAATCGCCGATTAAAATCATAATGCAGGATTAAAAATATAATTGCTTATTGAAACCTGTACAACATATACTGTCTGTAGTGTAGGTGTACAGCTTTTCCTTCAGTACGCCGCCTTTCGTCATGAATTTGTCGTTATCAATTTTTCTCATTATATCCACTTCAAAATCCACGTGTCCGTAGAAAACCACTAATTTTGATTCTGAAGAAATTGAATCATTTTGAAGAAAATTAAATAAAATCATTTACTATTGGGTTTTAATTTTTAATTAAAAAATTTTCATAGAATTTTTGTCTGAAAAATTTCGTTTTTAAATAAATTTTTTTGTTTATTTTTTATTTTTATTAATTTTTTTATCCAAGTAGCTCTCTTGCACTGTCCTTACATAGTTTAAATCACACTAGAACTTCTCATTCGAATATGCTGCCATCAGATTCGATCTATCCAGGGAATGACGAATTTGTACTTTACTTTTCCAAAAAATCAGCAACATTTATTTTTCAACTACTAAACCGACTATGCATTTACAAAAAAAGATATAATCGGCCTTTTAAACCCGGGCTGGGGCAGGATTGAAAACTCGGATTATTATAATAACCGATTATGATCGGCCGACAAACTTATAAAAAAAATTAATCCTGGATTATAAGCGACGTTTAATCCCCGATTACTACAATCAGCCTTTAATCCGCCAACAAACTTACCGTCCTAAAACCAAATTGTGTTTTATAGGTTGAGTAACGGTCACAATTCCGAGATTGGTAAGCTAGATCATTGCAAATTTCGGCATCTGAAAACTTTTAGCCATGATGGGAAGATCCATGGACTCATGAATCAATACTCCCAATGGGCTAGTCAGTCTCCTCAAAATTTTCGAACATTGTCTGATTAGTTACCATAAGACACTAATGTCACCGAGTCGAAATTTTCTATGTTCGATATGCGTTCTATTTCGTTTATTGTATAATTTTATTGCATTATTGTAAATAATCCTGCGTTTACTGTGTTTATTGCATAATGGTATTCTACTCTATGGCAAAAAACACAAATAAACCGTGTTTTGAGTGTTTTTTTAGTACTTTGAGTACGATTACTACTAGTGCTTTTTAGCAAAAAATACGACTTGGGGAAAATTGGGGAAAAAATTTTGATCTCCATCTGATAAAGAGGTCGGCTGGAGAAAAAAGAGTGCATTTTTTTAGTTTCCCGATCAACTACAGTGAATTTTGAATGTCGCGACAAAATCAACACCACCTAAAACACGACAACATTGAATCAAAATTCAGGCATGCAAAGTTTTGTATGCATTTGGGGTGGTATCACACGAGATTCATGCAATTTTCTGGTCTCAAATTTCATTATCGACAAGAAGTTTTGTTGACACAAGCGGGACATGGTTGCCAGCCAATTGTTATGATAAGATAATAGAAGCGCAGAATATTCTTGGGCATAAAATATGATAATACATTTATCTATTAGTGTATAAGTAAGCAGGTTGAAAAAAGTGACTCAATTTGCAGACGTCAAAGTTACCTTCCCTACTGAGCATCATGCTTTTAATCGCATACTTCATTACGCAAGTTTTCCTAGCATCGAGCTACAAAATTTTAGTCATCGCCCCGGGCTACAGTAATAGTCACGTGATGTTCTACGCCCGGGCTGCATCGTTATTGGCCGCCGATGCAACGCATCAAGTCACATTTCTCGTCGAAGAATACCATACAGACTCGCAACGTGCCGCCCTGCCGACCAACGTTGAACAAATCCGTTTCCCAATGGATGAGGATATAACAGAATTTTTGACCAAATTTAATCAAAAAGCTTTCCAACCGTCGACCAATTTTTGGGGTGAATGAATGTCAATAGATAAATAATTTGATTTTCATACAGAACTTGACGATCCCTTTTGAAAAATGTCGATTTTGTGCAGTAAGAATGGATTTTCTTAAGGTGAAACAGAGTGTCCTTATTTTTGAATTTCTGTAATAACTCGTCTAAAAACCAATATTTCCTAATTAAAATTACGCCATTAGATGAACTCAATGAGATCTACAACCGAGTTCCAGATTTACTGCATTTTTAGTTTACCAAAACATAGTTTCTGCTTTTTCAAACACAATAACACTTTTGTAGGTAAATGGCGAGCGGCCCTCTTCTTAAGCGATATTGGTTGTCGGGGTTGCAAAAAATGGTGCAAAACGAAAGTTTGATGCAAAACTTGAAAAAACGAAAGTTTGACGCTTTAATTTTGCCAATGATTACTTTGTGCGAATTCGGTATGGCGGAAGTTTTAGAAATCAATACGACCATATGGTTGAGTAGCGGATTAATGAATGATATTCAGGTAGGAAAAAATGCGGCAATTTTTTACAATAATGTAAAATAGGGCAGGTTGAGTTCTTAAAAATCAGACTTTCGAGAGAATCAGATAATCTCAAAAATTCTTAAACGCTTTTTAATTTTTTCAGGGATGGGCGTCCGGTGCACCATCTCCACCAAGTTTCGTTCCAAACTTATTGTCCCCTTATACCGACCGTATGACATTTTATGAACGTTTATCCAATTTTTGGAAATTTACATTTTCGTATTTCATTTACCATTTTCGACACAACAGACCTCAAAACGAAATATTTCGTCTAGTGTCTAAAAACCCCAATTTTCCTGATTTGTGGACTAAATTGGCACCCAAAGCTTCGATTTTGTTGAACAACGATTTATTTTTGGACAACGCCAGGCCTTGGAGTCATAACGTTAAATATATAGGTGGTGATGGATTAGAAAAATTTTCAAAATTAGATGACTATTGGTCGAAAATTATCGCTGATGATCATCGTGATTTGGTGATCATTTCCTTTGGCTCTATAGCAAATACGAGTGGACTAGCTTGTAACTGGACTGTAAGTTGTTCGATAGAGGAATGCATTTTAGTCTTGAAAAATGAAAAATTCGTTCATTTGCTTGTTCATTTGTTTGTTCGTTCATTCATTCATTCGTTTTGCTCATTCTTTCATTTCTTCCTTCGCTCATTCGTTTGTTCATTTGTTTGTTGGTTCATCGAATCATTTCTTCATTCATTCGTTTACTCGGTAGTCCATTTGTCCGTTCATTTGCTCATTCATTTGTTTGTTCATTCAAATTTCCGTTCATTCATTCAATTTTTCGTTTGTTGATTCAATTATTCATTTGTTCACTTATGCATTTGTTCATTTATTTTTTCATTCGTTTGTTCATTAATCATTTTATTCATGCTTTCATTTGTTTGCCCGTTGACACATTGTTTTCATTGATTCATTCCTTCTTTTGTTAGTTCATTCGTTTGTTGGTCCTCTATTCATTCTTTTGTTCAATCGTGCATTTGTTTGTTCAATTGTTCATTTGTTTGTTCGTTCATTTGTTCATTTGTTTGTTCGTTCATTTGTTCGTCTGTTTGCTCAATCATTCATTCGTTTTATTGTTTGTTCATTTGTTGGTTTATTCATTTTTTCCTTTATTTGTTTTTTCATTCTTTTGATTATCCATTTTTTTGTTCGTTCTTTTGTTCATTATTTTGCTCATTCATTCGTTCATCCGTTCTTTCGTTCGTTCATTAATGCATTCATTCATTTATTTTTTTTGTTTGTTCATTTGCTCATTCCTTCATTCATTTGTTCATTCATGCGTTTGTTTATTCGTCCCTTCATTGTTTTGTTCGTTATTCATTCTTTAGTTCATTCGTTCATTTGCTCATTCGTCCATTTTTTCATTCGTTCATTTGTCTATTCGTTTGTTTGTTCATTCATTCATCCATTCGTTTGTTTGCTTGTTCATCTATTTTTTCCTTCATTTGTTTATTCGTTCTTTTGTTCATTTATTCGATTGCTCATTAGTTCATTCCTTCATTTATTTGCTAATTCATGCGTTTGTTCGTCATTCATTCATTTATTCGTCGTTCATTCTTTTGTTCAATCGTTCGTTTGTTTGGTCATTCATTTGTTCATTCTTTCTTTGATTTATTCTTTGATTTTTTCATTCATTTGTTTGTTCCTTTATTTGTTCCCTCCTTTGTTCTTTCCTTTGTTTGTTCCTTCATTGGTTGCTTTAGTTGTTCGTTTCGTTCTTTTGTTTATTCATTCGACTGTTCATTTGTTTATTCATTTATTCGTTTATTCGTTCATTTGTTTATTCCTTCATTTGTTCATCCATTCTTCTATTCGTTCATTCATTCGATTGTTCATTTGTTCTTTCATTTGTTTGTTTGCTTGTTTGTTGGTTTGTTCATTCATTCCATCATTCATTTGTTTGTTTATTCTTTTATTAGTTTATTCATTGGATTGTTCATTTGTTTGTTCTTTTGTTCATTCATTTGTTAGTTCTTCCTGTCTTTTTTCTAGGAATCATTCCTTGCGGCATTCAATGAATTTCCAAATGTTCAATTTTTATGGCGTTTTACAGGCAGTTTATGCACAATGCACGAACCACCAAAAAACGTTTTGTTGATGGAATGGTTACCTCAAAAAGAATTATTAGGTATGGCAAACTTGAGAATATCACATCCGGGCCATACATGCACGTGGGGGATGGTCTGGGGGTTATTGACCCTCAGCTGATTTAGATTTACCCCCAGCAGATTCCTGCTGACCACAGCAATAATTGTGAAGGTGACGAAGAAAAAAGAGCAAGAGAGAGGAGAAATTCGTCATAAGAATGAAAATGATACTGTAGTTAAACGATCTTTCTAAACGAAGCATAGTTGATTTCAAAGAAGTAACATTAAAACTTTGAAAAATGCTGTCTAAGCAAATAATTTCACATATCTGACCAATATAGGTTGAAGAATATGTTAAAAGGCCTCTCTTTCCGTTATCATGAACAAAAAAAAATTTCTATCCCACCCCCTGTACTGGCTGACCTCAGCAGAATTTCCATGCTGTGCATGTACGATCCGGGCACTGTTCATTTTTTAAGCGTCTGGAAAAGTTAGAGCTTTTATCACTCATTCTGGATTCAACAGCATCTTGGAAGCGGTGAGGAATGGGGTTCCATTGATTACAATACCATTGTTTTGGGATCAATTCCGCAATGCAGCTTTTTGCGACAAAGCTGGCATTTCGGTTACGATAAACAAAGAAAGTGTGTCTTTCCCTACTATCGTGGATGCATTGACAAAGATTCTGCGAAATGATAGGTAAATTTTCAAATTTTCGACTAAAGAATCACTAATTATGCGAGGAATTCTAATTTAAGATACAAATCTCAAGCCGAACAAATTTCGCAATTAATGAAAAGCGCTCAAGCGGAAGAACGAAAAGAAACCATTGAATTTTGGGTCCGGCACGCTATAAGACATTCCCACTTTTTGCACAAGAACTACATAAAAATGGCCAATCAGTTGAACATTTTTCAATACTTTCTATTTGATGTTTATCTTGCAATGCTGATTTTTTGTTCCCTAATTACACTATGTGTGCATAGAATTGTTGTACATATAACTATTTTGCGATTTTTGCCCTAATTTCCGTGATGACTTTGCTAAAAATCAAGTTATGCAATTAATTATTAATTTGTGAGACGATGAACGCAATAGTCATGTAGTGTAAAAAATTTAGGATTGTAAGTCGCTCCATTCCTTGAAAACATCAAGTTCAGTCAGCAGTGCAATATTCAAGTTCATTCAATGATAAATATTTAAATAATTTTAATAATTAAACAATAACTGTTTATCAAATAATGACCATGTAACTATTAAGTGTTGCGTTGATAATTTTAATAATTAAGTAAGCTCACTTTAAAGTAACTATTTAAATGCATTCAAGTTGCATTAATCCTACAATTTTTGTAGTGTAGATATTTAAAGAATGAACGATTTAAACAACTACAATTATTTCATTGTTGTAGATTTTTTTGAGTTGATTGCTGCTATGGTTGACATATGATTTATCAGCAACCTATTGTACAGATGTAAACACGTTTTTACTTTGTTTCAAATTCAGGTTAATATTTAAATGTAGTGATAATAATTTAAATAAATAAATAATCCAAATGTTGCGTTAATAATTTTAATAATTAAATAAGAAATATTTAAAGTTTAATAACTTTAATAGCTGAATAATAACTATTTTAGTAACTTTAGTAATTAAATAATAACTATTTAAAAATAATCTTCATAATTAAGTGATAACTATTCAAACAATTTTTATGATTAAATAATGAATTTTCAAGTAATTTTAAAAATTAAATAATAACTATTTGAATAATTTTAATAATTAAATATCACTATTCAAATTAAATAATAACTATGTAACTATTTAAATGTTGTATTAATAACTTTATTAATTAAATAATCTCTTCTTAAGAAAACTTTTTAAATGCGTCAAAGCTGCATTAATCCTACAATTTTATTTTCCAGTGTATATATTTGTTAAAAGAGTGATCAAAATGATGACAATTATCTCATTTTTGGAGATGTTTTCGAGGTGTTTGCTGCTATGGTTGACATGTGATTGTATTGGCAACCTATTGTATAGATGTAGACAAAACTTGTGCTTCAATTTCAGATAACTATTTAAATGTTGTGTTAATAATTTTAATAATTAAACAATCTCAATGTTGCATTAATAATTTTAATAATTAAATAATAACTAGCTGCCTCAACTCTTTACGACTTTATGCACGCACACATGTGGGGATTAATGCTTTGCTTAAAAGACGTACAGCAAAAAATTTTATTAAAAAACTGTTTTTTTGAAGTGATATATGCAACAGAATTGTGGAATTTTTGCGGTTTTCGGGTTTTGACCATCAACTGAATTAAAATGTCATTTCCTTAATTGCACAAAATAATGACCATTTTCAGCTCATTGATTCATCATAAAATTGTCCTTTTAGATCCCACCTGTTTTTAGTACATAAGGAATTATTCTGAACTCACTCTCTTATTCCTGATCTCACAATCTTATTATTGTCTCTTGCGCTATTAAAATATGATTTCGATCAAAACCCCGTATTTTTGATCAAAACCCACCAACGAACTATGCCACTAAAATACGGTATTTTTTATTAGCACGATTAACAAGGGGTTTTCAGGATTTTGTCGTCCGAATATTTTGAAAAAAAGAAAGAATGAAAGAATCTGTATTTTCAGTTCAATCGATGCACTATAGACAGAAAGGCAACGATCATACATGAACGTGGGGGGTTTGACCCTCAGCAGACTTTGATTGACCCCCGGCAGACTCTTGCTGACCCCCAGCAGATTTGACTATCCCGGCAATGATTGAGAAGATGATGAAGGAAAATGAGGAAAAGTTGTCACAAAAATGGCAATAATGTTGCAGTTCAACAATTTTTCTAAACAAAGCATACTTGATTTCGAAAAAGTAAAATTAAAAGTTGAAAAAGTGCAGTCTAAGCAAAGAAATCCATATCTGACTTATATAGGTTGAAGAATATGCTGCTCGGATGTTAGAAGACCTTTTTAAGACATTTCTCTTCGTTATCAAGAATGAAAAAAATTTTGTATTCCACACCCTGTCCTGGCTGACCCCCAGCAGAATCTTTATGCTGTGCATGTATGGCAACGACTAAAAAAATGTTTCTGAGCCGAATTTTGGTTCATGTTGCATTTTATGGAACATACTGCATGTAGCAACGCACAAAGCTTAAAATAGAAATGCTCAACTAAAATTTTTTGATTGTTTAGGGTGAGCCAAAAAGGGCGACCGGTGCTGACTTTTATAGCTCTGAAATGGATTAAGCTTTCTCAATATGGTTAGCTGCCGTCGATAGATAAAACATATGGCATAAATACCCCAAAGTTTCAGCCATGTCAACTAGAATCAAAGATATTAAACGTCAATTTTTTTGCAAAAAATCAAAAGAAATTGACAAAAATCAACATGTTTTATAACAAAAAAAGATTCAACAATAGGAACCATACAACAGCTGAAAACTACAAGAGAGTTCAAGGGGTATCCTTTTTGTTTTACCACTAATTCTAATCGTTTTTCGAACTGGTCAATTGCAGAATTGATTTTGCTTTTTTCCAATTTAAAAACGAACCCTCTTGATTTTGGTAAAATTTTGCCCAAAACAAGAAACTGATAACTTCAAATTACGTGTAAATTACAAATCTGGGTGATTTTTAAAGTATTCTTGTGTGTGAACAACATTTCAGAACTTTAATCCACAATAGGACAACTTTTACTTTTTGAAAAATTACCACTTTTACAAAATTTCTGTTTGTGCGGAAAGCATAAATGCTAGGAGCATAAAACTTGACCCTTTTTGAAACAAAGACAAATAGGGGATTCTAATGCAGCAATCTGCATTAAAAAAGCTCATCCATTCGAAAGTTAGCACTGATCGACCTTTCTGGCTCGCCCTGTGTATTAAAACCATGAAAGAAGCCAACTCATCTGACTCCAAAAATTCTTTTTTTTTCTGATTAGTGATTAGGTCTCTGAATTCGGTTCTGAAAATTTCTGGTACACCCTATCAAATGGCAAGGAATTTTTTGCTCCAGGCAAAAAACACGGTTGAAAAATAATTTTATAGAGCTTTGCCAAAGACGCAAGTTTATGTGTCGCCTTGATGAACACGAATTAATAGCTCGAAAAATTGGAAAACTCAAAAAATATAACTTTTACTAACAAAACTCTTAACAAACATTATATATAACTGACGTACACATAATTAGTATCACTTCTTGAAATTAGAATTAATTGGCACAAAAGCAAAATAAACACCACACAAAACATTTTTGCTTCAATTCAATGTTTCAAATTTTGTACATACACACAAAGCTTGGATTCACCTTTTCCATTTTGGCCGGAACTTTGAATATAACCGAAAATGTGAAATATTTTATAAATTTTCGCAAAACTTCGGCCGCACATTGTCGCCGTTGACTTCTACATCCGTCGACCCGGTATTGCCGTCGTTACCAGTTGGGACTATATCGGACTGCCTTCTAGTGTCTGGTGTTTCATGAGGAAATGACGATTGTTCCTTATCTAACAGTCCTGTCGACTCTTTTTTGGGCGAAATTTCGCACAAACGAACGTTTTGGCGCTTGCCGTTTGTAATTTCTGAAAAAAATTGGTGCTAGCATGAAAATTCCATGCAGCAGAATTTATTCGTAATTTCACTGTGAATTTCGAAATTGTTTTCTTATTTCGAACTATTACACTTTTTTTCTGCCAATTTTGAACTATAGTCTGTTTTTTATAAAATGCTTCCAAATAGAAAAGTGACAAAAATCAGTTGTGTCGTCAAAATAGTTTACATCAGGCCCTTGCTGCAAAATTTTTCACTCTAAAAATTGTTGAAAGTTAGGTCGGTATGCCCACAAATTTCCAGTCCTATGCGATATATTGTTTATCAGAAAATCGTGGAAATCTGAAATAATACTTGCTTTCCACTTTCATTATTTAGAAGCATTTCACAAAAAACAGACTATAGTATAAATCACCAGCATGCATGAATTTTAAAAAATTAACAACAATTTACGTCTCAATGTTCCAAAAAAATTCAAAGTGAAAATTTTTACTAGAAAATTATTTTGTTTGCTCTATAGTTCGAAGAAACAGCAAGAATTTTTTTGGTCCTTATGACAGTTGAATCACCTAGAATTGTCTTAAATTCATCATTTGGAAGTAAAAACGAGCCTAGCCATATTGAATAGGTGGCAAAATTAAGCGGTATTGAAGTCAATAGCCTAATAAACCAGGACAAATCTAAGTTTCTTCATAAAGTGATGATCCGGGAAATCAAATCAAGAAGTTTAGGATGATACAGATCGAAACTGTCCAGAAATCTGATAAATCTACTAAAAATGACTCAGAAATGAATAAATTAAATCCTTTTCGGCATTTTTGGTCTTCAGAATGCACAAAAAAAGAAAAGGTGCGTTCATGGTGTGATACATATCTTACAGTATGATCAAGTGATATCATGTGCAGGTACATTTCATGTACTGAATTTTCCTGTTATGTTCTAGAACCTTTCACAATATTTTATAATATTCGTTTACATTCTACTATGTTCTAGAACATTCTGTGATTTTCCATCATAGTATATAGGCCTGTGTTGTTTTGTATATTCATTCATTGATTTATTGCACTATTCAGTACATTGATATTGTATGTTTTGTTAATTAGCCTCATTAATTATCTATTCACTACCTAGTATTCCAGTTGGATATTTACCAATTATCCCAAGGCTAATCTATTTTCAACTTAGTACAGTCATTATTCAAGACCTAACATAGTGATTGGTCTAAAAGCTTATGAATAATAAAAGTGGAAAGCAAGTACTTTCTGTGACTTCTTGTTGAACCATGTACCACATAGAGCTGAAAATTAGTTGGTATGAATTTCTAGAGTAAAAAAATTCTGGGCTAAAAGTTTTCTGTCAGCGATTTTGAGGCTGGTACCTTTCGTCATTTTGAAATTTACAGGCATTTCATGAAAATAAATCATAGTAAAAACGTACACAAAATTTTCTTTTGTACTTCTGGCCATTTTGTGTCTGTGAAATACCGAATGATTAGGCGAAAAATTTACAGAAAACAACATTTTTGTAACTTTTGATTCAAAGGTTCAGAAAATTATTCGAAACAGACAATGCTCATTAGGATCCGAATCAATTTGTGAAAATAAATCCATGGAAAAAAGGCCGATCATCAACAACTTTATTTCTCAAATCTTGCTGACGTCAAATTTCGTATTACCTATTGCGCCGGCTAAGTGATATTCGCTATTGCCGTTTTGGATCCATAAACGCCTCAAGGTCAAAAGCGGCGCCTCGAATAGCAAGTGGAAGGCGAACGAAACGATCAACGTCATGGTCGTACAACCGATGGAAAAATAAAACTGTTGAAAAAAGAGAGGATATTTCATCATGGGTTCGATGCAGTCTGAATGTAGAATTTTGAACTATTTCCAAAGTCAACAATTATGCAAATAAATCTTTAAATTGGACGTCAAAATTGCCTTTTTGAATAAGAAGACATGGAAGAAATAGTTGGAAAAAGCCCAAAATGGAAAGAAATGTCCGAGTTAATTTTTCTAGAGATAATGCATCATTCGGAATTTTATGCTCGATGTGTTGCGAGAAGTTACTATAATCCATTTGTGAAAATATAATGGAACTCGGCAATTACCAGATTATAACCCGTCAAATGAAAAGTTTGCCGCGCCGTCGTATATAAGTACAAAACGACCAATGGCGAGACCAAAAACGCGGAATAACTTAGGCGGCCGACGGGAGCCCAAAAGGGTTGCGATAGGAACCATTGGACGACGCCTAAGGAAAGAGAAATAAACTTCAAAGGCTTATAAAATCAGGCGCTGGCTTCCTTGGTCAATTGAGGCCGAATCGAAAAGTTTTTTCGCTACCCCGATATGGAAAGTTTAGATTTTATATTTCACCCAATTTATCGGGTGCTGGATCCTGACCGGCGTCGTTCAGTATTTCACTAACGCTCAATGGAATTATAGTTGAAAAATTTCGGTAAGATTATGCACAAAAATCTCAGATCTAAACAGCTGACCTGATCTATTTTTGATTTTTTTGCCCCAAACCATACTTCATTCATTTTGAAATGACCGATGCATCGATCACATGAAAGTAAGTTCAATACGGAAAAAATTAGTAAGCTTATCATTTTAATCAACGAAAAGTGAGCAGCAAACGGAAGAGTCGAAAATTTCTTTCAATAACCTGGTTAAGTGGTCAAAATTTGGTAGGTATCGACGCTGTTTGTGCAAATCGACAGTGGATGAGGGTGTTTTTTTCAATAATTTGGTGTTCACTATTGTAATGAAGAAATTTAGCGTTTTTCTACAGTACAATGTTTTCCACAAAATGAAATTCGAAACGAATCCAAACCACTTCGGTTTTCGTCGCGCCTACCCTTTTAAATTGAATGAACTATAGTTGTAGTTTGGAAATTTCGATTTCATGTTCACTTTATCTAGAATGTTTTATGAAATTCAAACAGCTTCACTTTGTGCATAAAAGTCTTTAATGCTCAAGCTTTCCTATTTTTGAAAAAGAAGTAACTCAGTTGCTCGATTGACACCAAACTTGACTCAGTGGTCAGACTAGATTTTGAGGTGAAAGTTTTCTCACTCTTTCTAAATTATACAATGTTAGTTCTGATTTTAAAAATTATAAGTTCACAATCAGCTTGGGAGTGTCGCACGGAGTGTCCGCATATGTTTTTTTAGTTCAAGTTTGCCAGGTGTCAGTCCCCAGTGGGGTGCACAACTTCTACTATATAACAGCAAGCCAACGGTTGTCTCGCATATGTGTAGCAGGGGGGTCCTCATCTTGCATGTTGATGATATTGTGACGAGTTTCCAAGACCTTGTAAGTATGTGATCAATACTTGAAAATTCTACACATTATATGAAAATTGAATGCTTTCTAAAGTCTTATGAATTCAAATATGCATTGTGGATGCAATCAGCTCCGATCAATCAGAATTCTGTATGTGTTGAATGCACCACAAAACGCTCTAAGAACAAACCAGGATTGGCGCAAATATTTTGGAAATCGTTTATTGATTGGCATTTTTGTATTTCGCGTTTAGAATGTCACTTTGAGACTAGGTTATCACCAAACCATTGATCCACAATATCAGAAACAAATTAAAATTCTCAACAGATTCATCAACATTGAACCCTACTCTGCTCATTTTGAACAGAATACTCAATCGATCCTTTTTACCTGCTAGCTAAAAAAACCAATCTTCTTTTAGTCAAATGCCGTGCGAATCAAGTTGGTCTGTTTCAGCTCAAGATAGTAGAATAAGTTCCGATCAGTCCAGTTCTGCCATTAAGTTTTTAATTCACCTGAAGTCTATATTCCTTGATATGCATGTAAAAAAACAAAACGAGAAAGCAAATATCATTTTATATTTTTGTTATTGTCGGTCATATAGAATGGAACCAAAAGTTTGATGAATCCCTAAACCAAACCTCATAAATTTTTTGGAATAGAAAATAATGTGCATTAGTTTCAAGTTGGTGTACAGATGTGTCATTTTTCATTTTACAAGCATTGTATAACAGACTTGTTCGCGCTAAATCTACTATCCTGTCCGGCCCACTATCCTGTCCGGCCCATTTCTTACCCATCAAGCCTCACACAGCAGAGTTTAGTACGGGGGCAGATTTAACATGAACTTTGTACTTCAAATTTTTTTCTCAGCGGTTCTATGCATTCGGCTTAGTTTAATTCACTACAGCTACGGGTTATCTGCTGCAGTAGAAATCACTCAAATGCAAGAATATTCAGTTTAGCTCACCATGCACTAAAAAAGATTTAGCTTTCAATTCGATTTTTTCGATAAAGTTCAAATATGGTGAAAACCTTGTGAAATCTTAGTTTCCAAAGCATTCAATTGATCATATTTGGCAGAGCAAAGAAACTCGATTTTTTGTCCTAAATTTTATTTTTGTCGACCTTAAGGAAAAGCGCCTTTTTCGACCAAAGGTCATGTCCTACATTTTGCATGCATAAGCATATAAATAACTGACATTTCTATAGTCATAATTCTTACCACCATGATCGATAAGGCACATGAAAATCATAATGGCCACTGCTACGGACCAACCCAAGCGGCTAAAAGCCGAATAAAGAACTAGTTCAGCGGTGCTGATTGTCTTGACTTTGGTGTAGCTATTGAGACCGTAGACGACCAACAGGCAAGTGGCCAATGCTGCGATCCATACAAATTTGGTGTATTTCTAAAAAGTGAGAGCAGAGAACGGAAATAGAGTTTGCATATTGTAGTAATTTATGCAAATTTGCATACTTTGAGTATATTGATCATTAATTTGGGTTTTTTGTTAATTAAGTATGCCAGCAGGAGACCGACGATAAACGCGTTACACCTCGTGTATGGTTTAATAAAAATACTGGTATAATAACGAGCTAATGGCTTGTCCAGTCTGAATTAAAAAATATCTTGATGATGATCACAAATTCCTTGAAAAGTTTTTTTGTCTAAAAATCCGAGCTCCTCAGAATTTGAGCCTGGAAAGCGTAGTAATGAAATCAGATGAAAAATCTGAGAAACGGCTGAAACTTTTAAAAAATGAGTTTACAAGAGTGGATTCGGTTCAATATGCAAAATAGTCTAAAAAACGTCCGCCTCAAATGCCCATGATCAGTTGAGCATTTTAGTTTTTTCATGAGATTGACCGTGAAACCTATATTTCCTCACCTGAAAATTTTATGTCTATAGCCACAGTATACTAAGAGTTTTACTCATTCACAGTGAGCGATTACTTCTTGATGCCAATTTGTTACTTTCTTTTAAAAATCGGGTATCAGCTTTAAAAGTCAAATATTATTTGACTTTTACAATTTGAGGTTACTGTAAGGTGCTTAAGCACCAATGAAACCTGAACAGACTAGACAGTAACTTTCAGCAGCTTAATTTTCGATTCTGATAATAATAAGTAGAATTGGCGTTTCCAGTAAAATTTGTAATTAACAGACATTTTAATTGCCTTTTTGGTGTGATTGGTTCGAACGTCAGTCGCCTGAACGATCTCAAAATCTAAATCTCACGTTACTCAAGCTTCATTAAAACCACGAATATACAAGCCAGGATGCGGTTCAACATTGCCATATTTATCCTTACCAAAAAATTAATGTTTTGGATTGCGAAAGTTTTTTTTTGATTATGTTTGAAAAATATATAGGTATTATACCCAACAGTTTTGGAGTGAAATTCGGATCCGGTTCAAGAATTGGCTTAGGCCTATTTTGCCCCCTTCTCCCTAAAAATGAATTTCGGTAGTTCTATCTCTGCCCTTCATCAGTCAGACACGAGGCTAGAGCCGGGTCCAGTCTTTTCCATATCCTGATTGAAAAAGCAGTTAATCAACTGCTCAACATTTCCTGAGCTGATGTACTGTGGAAAGCCTGGACATTTTTGACAACAGTAGATACAATCGCTGGTATCAACGCTGCATCATATTCACGTTTCAAGTTGCTCAAAATTTCGCACTTCACATTTTCTATCAATGGTACAGTAGTTTCAAATATGCATCAGCATGGGCGGGGGGTTTGGGATTTGACCCCATCTAAATGGTGACTATTATAGCGAGAAGAATTCGCTCAGAAAAAATTAAATTGGGTATCAATCGATAGATATCACTGAGATCAACTCAAAAATATGATTTAAAATAGTGCATCTTCTATTCTCCCGCAGTTATGGGTTTTAAAACTTTGGTTAAAATTGGTTGACCGGGCAAAAATTTTACGCGCCGAATTATGATTATAAAGTAGTATAATTTAATTTGCGTAAAAATCTTAATTTGGTAATCGAACTTCTAACAGTTTTCAAAGAATTCAACATTTTTTGACCAAAGTGAAATTTAGAACAATTCATTTTATTAATTAGCAAAGGTCACAATTTCGAAAAATGATAAAACAAGCTATCGGATACAGCATTGAAAATCAAACTGATCCTGTTACAGAATGTGTAATAGGTGTGGTCGACACAGTGTTGAGCTGCAGGATTGTTTGAAACTTATAAATGGTATTTGGTGGGTAGTAAATTCCATTCATTTACGTTATACAATCGACATCTTGAAAAACCAATTTTTGAAGCAGGTACATGCCGGACAGGGCCGCCATTTAGTTTTACGATAGATGAATTATTTCGTATGAAAAATCTTAGCGGCGATTTGGTTTTTCACGACAACAAATATTTTTTTCGAGATTTTACAGACGAACGTCAAAAATGCGTGTTTTTCGCCAAAAATGCAGTAATTTTGGAAAATAATTCGAATTTTTCATTTCATCAGTTATTCTCTTACTATTCTTCACCTGCTCAGGAACCCGAAAAAATGTGTTTGAGCTATTTATCCCATGTTAGTTCCTTTTTTGGAGGATCATTGAAAAATAGACAATTTCGGTCAAGCTAATTACGTCAAAATTAACGAAAAAACAAATACCGCTTCACCATATTGATGATGGAGTCGTTTTTCTGTACAGAAATAAGTCACAGCCAGAGGCTGAATTATAAAATAATTAGCGAATACATCAACTGCATGAGCCACCGAAATGCCGACGCGCAAACCTGACTCATCTGAACTTTCAATGATGATCATGACATTCAACAAGAAAATTGGCGTTTTAAGACAGTTTCATTCATCTCCAATTTTCGGCTAGTAAATCCTCACACCTGGTAAATTTTTGATGTGCCTGATTCTTACAACTGAGCTTATTTATAGTCTGTTTTTTTATAAAATGCTTCGGAATCGAAAAGTGACACAAATCAGTATCGTTGTCAGAATCTTAGTGTAAAATTTTTCGCTTGAAAAATTGTCAAGGGTTAGGTCAGTATGTTCACGAATTTTCACTCCTATATGGCATATTGTTTATCAGAAAATCGTGAAAATCTGAAATTCTACTTGCTTTCCACTTTAATTATTTTGAATCATTTCAAGAAAAACAGACTATAGAATTATATTTGAAATGGCTCAAGTGGATTCAGTGGCTGAAACAATACAGTTGACTCAAACAACATTGCGGCTCAACCGATACGCCATGAGAAAAACGGTGGCTCGATCGATTCAGAGGCTGAAAAGATATGGTCGCTGAATCGTCACACAATCCAATGTTTGCATCACGCACTAATGAAGATCGATTTTATCAGAAAATGTGCATTAATGTTTTATTGGAACATTTTTATATTCTCCATTTCTAAATCGGCAATTAAACTTACGAGTATATATCGGCGGATGCCATTAACGACGGTGGCAAATCCAATATTACTGCTAAGGCCGCTTGCAAAATACAAGAACCCGCGATTAATAGACCACTGATGGCGAAACCCAATTTCGGGAGTCTAGTAAAGGAAGTGTGATTTAGACTTCAGCAAAGTGACAGACTGCCTCATAGGGAGGGGTATGAGTCGATATTACTCCTACCCATACATGTACATAATTGAAATTAGGGAGTGGGATCAATGACAAATTGTTTTTTAAAAATGCTCAGGACTCAGTCAAAATTGATCATAATGCTTAAAAACTTCGCTTTTAAATGTTTCTTTGTTCGCTTCATCAGTTCCAACAGGAAAAAATTAACTTTTTGATTACAATTTTCAACATTTTTACATTAAATTTCCAACTCTCCAGGTATAAAACACAAAAAATCCCGAAAAATGAAAATCCTGCTAGGGATCAGCCAGGTTTCTGCCCAGGGTTATCCAGAGCTCTCCTTCCCCAAGCTCTAAAAACTGATCAATACGTGGTTAAGTTAGTCAAAAAATGACGTGTTTAGTCGACATTTAGCGACACCGCCTAGAAAATTTTAGGCCTTACCCTTGCTCCGATGTCTGTCTTCGGGGACCTATGCAAAGTACAGTTTCTCGTCCCAAGTTACTCAAAGTGGCATTATTCGCAGTAATAAAATGTGCCACCTGCGGATGTTCCCGTTTAACTTTTTCCGGGTATACGGATTTCACTTTTACAAGTTTTCAGTTCAGTGTTCGGTTTTACTGCTTTCATAAGTGCTATGCTACTTTTAGCTAATCACATTAACTTTTGATGCTAACATATAGGACTTTCGCAGAATTTTCTTTTGAATTGAATAATATCAGTTTATTTCTTGTTCATTTCGCTGAGTTTCCAAGTGGTCAAGTTCCAACGGTAAGTTCGAAAAAAATCAATTTACGACTCAGGTCACTTGATTTGTGTAGAAATATTTTATCGAAAAAAGCAGTCAGAAATTCACTTTTTTATCAATTCTATCCTCAACAGAGTTGCAGGAAAGTTATTTTTTGTCAAAAACTTGGTTTCAAATATCGAGCAATTTTATCTAGAAAAAACCTTCTATCCCAAACAATAGTCACAATGTTATTTATGAAAAAGGTAGATTGACACTGCACACGTTTGGTCATGCTCCTGACAAAAATATTATCTATTGAACATTGAAAATTTTTTGTCTTTCTCAATCTTCTAGACTAAGTAATGTCTTGATATCTAATTCGACGGTATTGTGTTTGATGAAACTTTTTGGTACGAATAAAGTGACCAAAACGTGGTTACGGTATCTGTCAGGTAAAAACAGCTTGAGGATCTATTCGAAAAATGAACGTGAAATGAACATTTTTAGATTTGATTCTGCAAAAGTTCTACCAACTTATTTTCGACTCGACCACTCACTTTGATTCAGCAGATAAGCCTGTCATCAAAAACTTGATCTGCCTGTCTGCCAAACAAGTGTTTTTTTAACAAGTTGCAGCAATGTATACTAAACATTAACTGCTTACGTTTTTGCACACTCATTTTTAATCGAAATCGCTATTCATGAAACCGGAATTGTGAACTCAAAAATTTTTGAGACGAAACAAAACTGGACAACTTAAAAAAGTAAAATCTGGACATCACAGCAAAAATAGAAAACTATTATTTCAAATTTTGAACTTCATTTTTTTGATTGAAAAAAGGCTTCCCAGAATTCTTTCACCGCTGGTGGTGTATAAAACTATTGAAACTATTGCGAAATAAAATTACTTCAAAAAACAAAGTAGCAAAATCGGCGCCAATAGATGAAATTGAACGTCCAAAGTCAATAATTGCATTATAGGCAAGCACTGAAAAAGAGAAAGTAGAAAAACTGATTTTTAAAGACTACAAATCGTCATTAATTAACGCAAAGTTTAACATAATTATTCAGGTTGAAGTCTAAAGCTGTATGCGCATAATGCTGACGTTTTTGATCTTATGGCAAGACACATGACTGGATACAGAGCTCTACTACGAGGAAAATTCCCTTTTTTTATTTTCATTTTTCTATTTTTATTTTTATTCTTCAATTTTTTTATTTTTTTGACATTTTTTTACTTTTGTTTTTATTCATTTTTCATTTTTTTATTTTTCTGACCAGTAAAAAAAGATCAACTTTTCAAAACACTGCATGTTGAATGGCTGTTTTAATAATTTTTGATATCGAAATTAGTGCATGCTCGATTCTAGTGACCTGTTTAGGCAATAATTTTGACCGTTTCACCATCAGAAAGTGTCTTTGGAGCAACCAGCAACTCACTCGTCTGAAATGAAACCCATTTTTTCATACGACCAACTCCATGAGCTGTTAGTGGTATGGATCATCTGGATGTGGATCATATGATACCATGGTTCGGGTTAGGTTCAGGTTTTAGCCGTGTCAGAGACTAAAAACATTGGAAACCGAACTTGAGGATTCCATGTTTATTTGCTGGCATTAGAATCAGACTGGTCAGATGTATTTTTGCTGTGGAAATTTTTTTCGATTAAATCTTGATCCAAAATTTCAGTGATAATCACAGCATTCTATGAAACTTACAGGCGTTTTAGTGACGAAAAAATTACTGACGAAAAGCACGTTGGTCCACACGCTTTTCATGCACTGTAGGGGGCTGCAAGCGTTGAAAAAATAAATAGTCCACATCGGTCCGTTTATCATGTATTTCCAGGCGAAGAGAAAAAATAACAATAAGACGAAATAGGCGGGGAAGAACCTGGTCGGAAAAAAATAAAGATGTAAACTCTACTTTTTCTGTGATATTTGACGTCAGCAAGATGAATTACATTCTTTACCGTAAAGTTGAGCAATTTTCTTCTCATCATCATTCGTGAGTTCTAGATCTAACTACAAACACATTACATTTAGTTCACTGGTTAGCCCACTGCCACCTGAGCGATGTTACACAATCAGTTTTTGCCAATTGGCCTTGTTTATACAAAAATTTGCATTGGTGTAGTAAACAATGGAAAATTTATCCATTAACCAATAAAGCACAAGCGACGAAACATGTATATCATCTCTTCTCGAAATCAGCTGGTCGTGAAATTCCAGAAGTTCGGAACTTATATGCAAATTTTAGTATAAGAAAACTCCAAAATGTCAATTCGTTAGAGTAACACTACTCGTTTGGCTATGCGATATCGGATAGGTCTATTCCCAAGTGAGCGATTCTCACGTGAGTGATTCCCATCCGAGCGAATTCCCAATGGGGCGATTCCAACGCGAGCGATCGAGAATTAAAAAATTTCTTCATATTTTCCTTCTTTGTCCTACATTTTTCTTTGTATTTATTTCTTCTTTTGTTTTCTCCGTGTGTTGCTTATGTTTTCGTTTATGTACGTTTTTACGTTTTGATCTATTGCTTCTGGTTTCATTCATTTTCTTTTCTCTTATCATCTACATTTTTTGCTCATGATAAAATACATTACAAGTTGTCATTTTAGATAATCGTATTCTTCCATATAATTCTTACATAGTTCGGTTAATCGTTGTAGGTGTGAATATATTTATAAAAAAACATAAACAAAAAAACGCTGCAAGAAAAAAAGATCAAGAGAAAGAAAACGTCAACAAAAATGAAGCCATTAAGGATAAGGGAAAATATTTAGAAAAGCATTAGACAAACGAAAAACAGGGGAAAAAAGTGACAAGAAAGAAAAAGCAATCTAGAGAAAGCAGCAAGAAAGAAAGAAAGGAATAATGATACGAAAACGAACGAAAAGAAGAAAGGAGCACGAGAATAAAAAAGACAAAAATTAAATCATAAAACTAAGATGAAAAATAAGCAAGAATGATCGAAAAATCACAAAAGAGAAAGTTAAAGAGGAAACATAATAACTTCATGCCTTGACAACTTGTAACATATTGTTTTATGAGGAAAAAGAAAAAGTAGATGAAAAGAAAAAATAAAATGAAAGAATGCAGAGACAAAAGATGACAACGTCAAAACATACATAAACAAAAACATATGCAACACACAGATAAAACGAAAGAAAAAAGAAATACATACCAAGAAAAATATAATATAAAGAAAGAAAATATGAAGAACGTATTATTACATTCTCGATCGCTCATTTAAGAATCGCTCACTTGGGAATTCGCTCACTTGGGAATCGCTCACTTGAGAGTCACTCATTTGCGAATCGCCCACATGAAAATACCCCTATCGGGTACAGTGTAACACTGTAATAGTTGCGGACATTACTCCGTGGTCAGCATAAAGTTGAATGTGATACAAATAGCTAAAAACTGAAATGTATTAGTTTTGGCCATCAATAGGCGTTTTTATTGTATGGTTTCTATACTACATTCATTTCAGAATAATCGATGCAGCGACCCCCATGAAAGTAAGTTTAATGCGGAAAAACTAGTCAAATTATTACTGTAATAAATTAAAAAATTTTCGCCGGTGAAGCTGTAAGCTGAACACCTGAAAATTTTCTCCAATAACCAGGTTAAGTTTTGAAAACGTCCCTAAAAGCAGTCAAGTATCGACGCAGTTTTGCCAAAATCGACTGTGGATAAGCAATGACTTAGGCTTT
Source organism: Romanomermis culicivorax (assembly GCA_963922205.1). Lineage (NCBI taxonomy): Eukaryota > Metazoa > Nematoda > Enoplea > Mermithida > Mermithidae > Romanomermis > Romanomermis culicivorax. Next base: position 38,944 of record CAWUHX010000075.1, on the reverse strand, counting down.
TCGATTCTCATGAAGAGCATGAAATTTTTTCACAGGGTGGAGATTGCATATAAACTTGAACTAACTTTTTGGTTTTCGCTACGTTTATTATTTTAAATTGAGTAGGCTAAAGTCCATTTCGCAATCGTAAAATTTTGTTGAATTTCTTGAAAGTACGGGAAAAAAATAAGAAAAATTTAGTTTTTCTTGAAATGCTTCTAAATCGTAAAACTGTGAGGCCATTTCCCATTTTTGAGGAAAATTGATGAAAAACTCAAGGTGTAATTGATTGCCTGCTCTCTTTACTCCATTCATCTGGATATGATGGATGCAGCGGTGAGCGTTTCGAAAAACGCAGCTTTAATAAAGATCAGGAAATCAGTTTCGATAATCTAGACATTACTGAAAAGAGTGACCATCAAGGAGTCTGTATCATGAGGAAAAAAATTAATGTATTCCACGGGCCTGCCATAATTTGTGAGACTTCGCTGCGTCGATCATTTCAAAATGGATGGAGTATAAGGCTGCGTTTGTAGGAATTCCGAAAATTATAAATATTGCACAGAATTATGAGATCGTACCTTGTGAATCGTTTAGCATAAAATCTGGCCCAAAAATTCAACGACATGATTTCGCGCATATCGTGCGTTTGTTTCATGAACCAAAAGCACAACAAAAATCCGCTCAATAAAAGAAACGTATCCGAAACGTACGATCCATTATTGATGTGTTGAAACCAGGCGCTGGACACGAAACGCGGAATGACTTTCGGGTTGTCTGCAAATTAAAAGTTGGTTCCCAAGCATGAAGCGATCACATGAAAGAAACATGGCTAGAAGAGGTCTCTTGAATAAAATGAAATTTTAACCAAATGTTGACCACACATAGACATGCAACTATTTTGAACCAAGTTTTTGGACTGATAACAGGTGACGTCTGAGCTGCCCGCATCATAAAGATTTTTGTTGTTTTTTTGTGTGATTATCTATTTTAATCTAGATTTTTTAAACTGAAAAATGGTACCCACAACACAGGGAAAAAAGATGATAACAACACAGTTACACAGAAAATATGGACTTGCTTTCAAAGACACTCCACATCATTCGAATGGCATGGAATGATCAAAGATGAGGAGGGTACCCAAGGAATCTCAAGGCACATTGGCATAGCCAAGAAAAGTCAAGCTGACACTGAGTCGTCGATCTGTTAGATGCTGGGCCAATGATCAATTGCACTACAGCATATTAGTGGATAGACCTGGGTAACCTTGTAAAAAGACATGGCACTGGCGACAGTTGTGACTCGTATGCCCCCAGGGGTGTCGTATGGTAACATACAACATTCCACCCATAGGATTGATGTTGTAGCCAATCCACGGGTTCCGAACCCAGCCATTTTCGTTGAGCCCTGCTCGGGATGGTTACACCTACCCCGACATTGGCCAGCAGTGGGACAGCTCCGGCGCCACCCAGGAAGCCCTTCAACACTGGTGACCGTACCAGGGGGCCGCCCTGTTGCTCCAAGGGGGGAGGTATGTTGTATGGTAACATACAACATTCTACCCGTAGGATTGATGTTGTAGCCAATCCACGGGTCCTGAATCCGGCCATTTTTGTTGGGCCCTGGTCGGGATGGTTACACCTACCCCGACATTGGCCAATGGTGGGACAGCTACGGCACCACCCAGGAAGCTCTTCAACACTGGAAGCCCTTCAAAAGGGGTCTGGTCATAACATTGCACGATGCTGGGAACCAGTAGTAGGTCACGCCATAAAAGGTAGAAGTCCTGCTCACAGTTGTCTTCTTCACCTCTCCTCGGTCATTTTAGATTGGGATGCAGGAGCGCTACCTACTGCACAAGCGCTACCTAGTGCACGAGCGCTACCATAGTCACAAGCATTACCAAGTTATAAAAAAAAGTTGTACATAGTTTGCGTTACAAGTAACAGTGGTTTTATCGTGCATCAGGTTTATAAAACTATGTGAATTGTGAGGTCGATACGGTAGACGTCAATCGTGGATATTTTAATTAGTCGTGACAAAGAACAATGTCTCGCATTTCCGATTTGTTTTTTAATTATTTCCAAAAATTTTTTTCAATTATTTTCGAATATTCTATCATTTTGAGTTCAAAACTAAAAAAAACTATTATTGAATATACTTCCCGTCCCGAGTAGACCAAGGACTGATCAATTTCAGCAAACGTGGATCCATGGCAATTACCTCATTTCACCGTAGAGTTATTGGGATAACCCTTGGCCAAGAACAACAAATCACTGCATCTTACCAAGGTTCGTGACATGCATTTGGCAGAAGATAATTTTTTGCATTTATTTCTGAAGATACGGGATAAATTGAAAATGTTGATGGCCATCAGTTGCAACCACACCACATGTTCCGCAATTTTTAAAGAATGAAATTTAATTTAATGATTAATAATCAATAAAATTTTCACGATATGGGCATCATCTAATTGGTAAAAAATTAAATGAGCCGAATTATTCAATGGAAAAAGTAAATGTACTGCGTTACTTGACTTATATATCTCAGCAGAAAGTAGAGGATCTGAATAAGGTAGCGGATGTGCAGTAATAGGTAGCGGGTCTGGCACCGACCCAAAAATTATCCTGTCAACACACAAAGTATATAAGATATTTCTTTCCGATTCGGTAGTGCTTCTGACTATGGTAGCGCTTGTGCACTAGGTAGCCCTCGTGTACCATACCCGTCAGTTTCGGGTATGGTGCACGAGCGCTACCTAGTACACGAGCGACCTAGTGCACGAGCGCTACCATAGTCAGAAGTGCTACCAAATTGGAAAAAATATCCTATATACGTTGTGTGCTGAAGCAGAATTTTCGCACTCGTTTTGCCTCTGCATTCATCACGAAAATAGGGACGATTATGAATCAAATTTTTTCATATTATATCTTACAAGTTATCATCATGAAAAACAAAACGCAATTGTTTAACCTCTAAATGACGCATATAACGCAAAAAATAATGAATTTTGTGCATCAAAAAATTTAAAACATCAACCTGTGAAGCATTGACATCAAAATTATTTATCTGACAAAGATCACCCATAACTTGAATAAAATTCAAGCGCGCATTGTGAATACGATTATCTAAATTGACATAATCGCATTGAACCATCGATTTTTTTAATTTAATACTAAAGACAATTTTCCGTGTCCATTGTGTATGATGCGAGTAAAGGAATGCTGTCTGGTCTGATATCTTGTTTTTTTCTGATTCATAAATTCCTGTCTATGATTTGATGATTTTAATACTATTACCGTCTTCATTAGGATTGTGCCACGCTAGACCCACTGTCCCACTAGGCCCACCAGTTCAGTAAACCCAATGTCTCACTAGGCCCACCGAAAGTGTGTCATTAATCCCACCGGAATTCTCAGTAGACCCACTGCGTCGATCAGAGGTGTATCACTAGACCCACTATTAAATTTGTTGCGTTATTCCCACTGTCTCACATGGCCCACTAGTAAAATTCGAGTAATGCACAATATTTTTCAATCTTGGCGAAAAAATGACATAACGACAGGGTGTGGCGAAGTGATCTGCTCGCTCCAAAAACCGAATTCCACACATGATCACGAACATTTGTTACTACCATCTTGTAGGGAATTCTATTCTGCGTTGAATGATGTATTTTGTATTACAGAAGTGCAAATATTGTATGTTTTATTGATAAAAAACAAAACATGTCCAGTTTTAGGAATTGTTCACCCTTTGGATAAAATTTGACGGTCTCAACCTTACATTTTATGGTGTTTAAGGTGCTTAATTAAGTTAAGCAATGTTCGGCAGTGAATGGGGCAATGAAAAAAGTAAAAATTCGCAAAAGTCACATTTTAAAATTTTTAAAGCATTTTTTCACCTTTAATTTTTACTTCCTCATCAAATGTCTCAGAAAACGGTGAACTACAACTACTACCAAGCATCATTATTCTCTTCTAGCTGCCTTCACAGAACTAAATGAAAGTTTGAAGCTGCATGTTATCATTTATCCTGTCGAATTTGATAAATATGCTGAAAAATTGGAAATCTTGACTTTGTGCTCTGTTTTTGATGAAAAAACATTCAATATTTGGACATCTGTAATGCCAACTAAACCATTCAATGCAGAATTGAATTCGCTATAAGGTAGTGGTTACAAATTTTTGCGATCAAGTATGGAAATTGGTTTCTGGAGGGAACAGGTCATTTCGCAACCCTTGTATCAATTGAACTGCTAGTCATTCTTGCACTATTGCCAATTTAATGAAACCATCATTTTTTGGTTTGGCAGCAACTTTTTTTGTTCAAATCTGCCTTTTTAACGCATGCCATCAACAAATATTGCGCATTACTCGAATTTTATACTAGTGGGCCATGTGAGACAGTGGGAATAATGCAACAAATTTAATAGTGGGTCTAGTGAGACACCTCTGATCGGCGCAGTGGGTCTACTGAGAATTCCGGTGGGATTAATGACACCCTTTCGGTGGGCCTAATGAGACATTGGGTTTACTGAGCCGGTGGGCCTGGTGAGACAGTGGGTCTAGGGAGACGTTGCCTTCATTAGGTCATTGTTTAGATTTTTTGCATAAAACGTTGTTTTATACTGGAATACCACGTCGACAATAATATGAAGTGTGCCGCATTTTGTTATTGTAACAGGGTGGTCGCATCTGTGGATTTCATTGTTTTGTAGGATTTTCGGATTTTGATGTTGAACAGGACCATTTTGTTGTCCAACCGTCATTGTTTTATAAACACAATGCATGATAAAACCACTTTCAAAACACAGTGTATGCGGCGTTTTTTTTCTTATTTGGTGGCGCTTGTGACTATGGTAACGCTAGTGCACTAGGTAGCGCTTCTGCATCCCAATCGTCAGTTTCATGGCCCACGAGATGTTGGGGATGCACCTACGGTGGCAGGCATCCCATCCATACAAATTGTGCAAATGGCGAGAAGGGGTCATTGGGACGACTCCATTTAAAAGGCTATATGTGACATGTTATGATCATTCTCACAGATTTATGAGTATTGTGCGAGCCGCCTGCCATTTGCTTTTGTTATTCTTCCTTTACAACATGCGCCATATATTTTCTTCTACGGCAGCGTCTCACATTCCCGACTTTTACGTGGATCATTGGGTTCTCTGGAGTACCCTGGTAGTTTTTCGGGTGCAAGCTGTTGGATTCAATTTGTTGAATAGTGACTGAAGGTTGGGTTTATTTCTGCTAAAGAACTGTTGCACTGTACCAACCTCCACCAATAGGAAGCTCCTTTTAGTGACCAATGGTAATTAGTTGTGTACAAGCCAATAGACTCTTTGGTTATATTGCTGAAATCTTTTGACAGTCAGAGATATAAACATAACACATCTGGATTCTCATGCTTCTTCCTGAAACTTTCTAAATTAGGAAACACGAACAGATTTCATAGAACCTCAAATTTATACCGCATATTAGGGAAAAGAAATTAGAAAGAAATTTTGAGACGCTCAGTAGTAACTTCAGTTGAGGTAAACCTGAATGTTCCGCATAATTGGCTCAAAATATTTCCGACTTTTGATTTCCAAGTCGAAAATCCCATCATGCTTGAATAAACATAATTCGAAAAACATTATCGATACATAATTCTTATAAGGTTTCGTATGCAAATTAGTGGGATTTACTCACCAATATAGCTAATTATAAAAATATTCGACAAAATGACCGTCGCCCAAATCGTGCACAAAGAACGTAAGGCGTGAATGATTATAAATTCTTGAGGGTTTTCGTCCGTGTCCAAAATTCGTTTACTATTCGAGTAGGCGGAAAAAGCTAAACCGAGCTTCAAAGCCCAATCTGTGAGAAAAAAAAATTTTTTATGCAGCAAGTGGCTGTAGAATATTTGACTACAGATATATATTAGTTGTACAGAATTTGTAAAACCCGCGACAAGCTTGATCTTGAAAACGGATTCTATTAGTTCTTGTTACAAATGCAAAATCAACTACAGATTTTCCAGGAGTTGTTGTGTATTGCTATTCCGAATATATCCATATCCCGAATGAGTCGGTATTAATTCTGTGTATCCCAAACATAAATAATTTTATTTTGTATTCCATAAGATTGTATATTTTCGTTGTTTCGTGAATACACACCTTTTGTTCACGTTGTCAACTGCCATTTTGCGCAAAAATGTGTGTGATGCTTAAGATTAAGGTTATGCTTAGGCTTAGGCTTAGGGTTAGGCTCTGACATCATTCAGGGTACCGATACGTTTGGTCCACAGATAAGCTTTTTATTGTGAACACTGTTCGAGATACTGATACGTACAAAATACCGATACATTCGCGATGCCGATATACTCGGTATACACAGAAGTTTTTTTTTGTATGACACTGCCCGGGATATTGATACTTTTGGAATAGTGATACACAATCCCAGGAAAAAATGAAAGACGGCTAAAAGATAAAGTCATTTCTATCAGCGGATCAAAATTAATCAATCTGGTTATTTTTCCCACGTGGTAATTTTGATCTAGTCAATCTGGATTCACTAATTTTCGTGTCCTACTTTTTCACAAAGTAAGCTACAGCATGATATTCTACTACAGTCAATCTAGATTCGCATATTTGTCACACTATTTATTGGATTTTTCAGATCGTTTTTTGCATTGATACTTTTGGATCAAGTAAATTTGGATTCAATGCACTATTTTAAGAAATTTCGAGGCCTTTAACAACAACAACTCCTATACCCCTAAACATAGTTAATAAAACTGATAAAGTAACATATTCAATGGTCAAGTATTGCACTTATCTGTTAAACTATTGTGTTAACTATAGAATCTCTGGCAGTTTATTGAACTAGCAAAGTTTTAAAAAAATTACTGTCAAAAAATTTCAAGTTTGATTGAATATATTGCAGAACATCACTAGCTTCACAGTTTGACGCTTTCGGAAGAGATTATTCAAATTTTAAAAAAAATTTAAATTTAGCAGAATAGAAAAGACTGCTGAACTTTTCGACAACTGAAAACTAGATCATGTCTAGTAGTCAATAATGCGATCACGTATGCCAACGAATAACTGAACACAAATAGTGATGCAACAAATTGAACAAATTTTTGTAACTCACGCAATTCGTCATAATATTCTTTTCGACTTTTGCCCATATTCAGCACGAGATTATTGGCGCCATTCGGCTCGAATTCCTGATGAAAAAAAAACCAAATTAACTCTTAACGATCACCACTGCAAGAAACTGACTTCATTTTTGATAACTCGATATTTCTCTTCTTCTAAATTTTCGACAACCGCCTGGTAGAACAAAACATCGTACAACGTGCCCAAAAAGACCACGGCAGCTACGCAAGCGAAAATGAACCTAAAAAAGTAAACGTTTGATTGTTGGAAGTGAGCAATCTGATGTGGACAGATGTTGCTGACGTCAAACATATTGTCCTCTCTTTTGAAGTGATTTTAAAAAGAAATGGTCTTGGGAGTACCTGAGGGGATCCTGAGCCTGGGCAGAAGCCTAGCTACTCTCAAGTAAAATTTTTTCTCAACTCCCATAGTTTTTTTTGGGGGGGGGGGATTTTTATTACCATGAAATTAGAAGTAAATTTTTTGAACAGATAGATTAAGCATAAAATAAATACGATTTTTAAATACTTTACATGTTTTTGAATACCTGATCTTTTGAAGACTGGGAAATTTCATGTAAAAGTGTTGAAAATCATCACAGAAAAAATTTAATTTTTTGTTCAGACTGAAAGAACACACTAAGAAATATCTATGTTCATCTATGATTGATGAAAATGAAGAACAAGTATCACTCCAAATTTATGTTATTTTCTGCCAAGCTACAAGTCATATGAAAAACTGTTTGAAGCATTGTTAAGCATATAATTTTGTGAACCCAATCGTCTGACCTCCAAAACGCATGAATTTAAAATTTTTAAGAATTTCAGAATTGAGCGATAAAAAACTTTCAGCTGGAATTTGACCAGATCATGAATTATCCCTGTCTTCATTGAATCATTTTAAAATTACAGTCATTTGTGTGACTTGCTGCACAATTCGATGAAAATTACCATTCGAAGTAAAATTTTAGCTCATCTTGGTTCAGTGTTTCAAATTAAAATTATTAGCTCCTTAATGCAGATATGATTTTTTCACGGAGTATCGGATTGAAAATTCCAAGAACTTGGGCGTAACTGGCATGAAAAGCTCAATCGGTACGAACGAGAATCATCAAATTTTTCATTGAATCCTTTTCCCGAGCTTAAGTTTTGATTGTGACTGATCATTCTTACTGCATAATTATATGAAAACCGCCTATTTTCAGCTTCAATTAGGAGGCAGATTTTACTACAATTAATATGGTATTGGATGCGGTTTTATGCAAGCAATCTGATTGTGAAATTGCATATTTAGTTACTTACATGGTTCCAATAAAAAAGGCATCTCGATTCGCTTCCGATTCCGATCTGCAGGCCACTGTCACGTTACAGAAGTGTTTCGTTGGGAAGATCACTGAAAAATTAATTTCAATTGTTACGTCGATGAAGTTTATCATGCCAAGGAACTATTTCAAAAAGTAGTTTCAAAGAATGCAAGTTCTATCAGATTATAATTCTTGGTGTGCACATTTGCACATTGCATTCAATTTCCAACAATCATTCATGCTTGATAAACCAAAATACGTTCAAATTCAAAAATTCACAAGTATAATTTCGTGTGTCAGGTCAACTTGCAGCAACTACGACTGCTGCAGTAAAAATGATACAGGAACAGTTCTTATGATAAATCCTGATCTCAAATATCTTAAAGAAGATCTTAAAATCTTACTGTATCTGAAAAGCACGGTCATATTCCTCGTGTTGCAAGACTTGGGCGCGCATATACCCCATTTCATACGAGCGAAGTTGATCGACGGTTTGCATGTCTGTACGAGGTAAAAAGTTCGGTACTTATGCACTTTATGACCTATCAAATCTTTTCTGAGCTTTTTTAGCCTAAGCCTAAGCCTAAGCTAGGAGCTAAGCCTAAGCCTGAGCCCAAGGCCACACCAACCCAAGGGCGCAATACGCTGACAATCCGTGACCTCAGAAGTTCACTTTGAAGGGTTTCCGTACATATAAACATAGGAGGCGGAGCAACGCTTTCAATTGGCTATTTTCAGAAATTTTTATTCTCTGATGTGCCGCCCATCTTCATTTTTGTCAAGATATGGTCATGATTTTTTTCAAGATGAGATCTTGATATTTTTTCAATATTATTTTGAAACAAATGCGATGCACTTGAAAAGTCAAACATCGAAAAATTCTTACATCTTGATTTTTTTGCGATGCATCTTGAAATTTTCGCGATGCATCTTGAGAAAATGTTGTGCATTATGTTCGAAATAGACGATTTTTCCAAGTGGTAAGGATTTTTTCAAGTGACGGTTTTTGTATTCCGTAGGTTATAGTAAGTATGTTACCTTGCATATTTTAAAACCTTTGGGATACATGTAATTGGGGGGGAAGTGCTATGGGAACCCCCCCCCAGAAATCGTCGACCATATGGCTAGTCATTGGGCGACCGCCCCCCCAGGATTTTCCAATCCTATGGCTAGCCATATGGTAACCCTAGGGACCCCATACTTTTGGTAGCAAAACTAATGGAAAATGTTAATTTCTTGATGAAAAATGTCAATTTTTGAGCAAAAAATGGTCAAAAACATCATTTTTCTCGGCGCTTCGCGCCATAAATACCATTTTTTAGACAAAAAATACTATTTTTTGAACCATTTTTGGGACTTTTTTCGTGAAAAAATCGAATTTTTTTTCCTTCAGAGACCCTTCCCCCAAAATTCTGGGAATTACTGACCCCCGGCCCCAAAAAAGTGGCCCAACCCCCCCCCCCAGATTTCAGGGCTCCGTTACATGTATGTTTGGGAGTACAATAAAACACAGGTCGTGCTCAGATAGGAATGCAGTAGAAGCATACATGTAATAGTTGGATTGAGACCGTTACCTTGAAGATCCGTTACCTCGAACGTCTCGTTACCTCGAATAATGTATAAAATTTCCATTGTCAAACAATGTTATTTTTGTTAAAAAGGATTTTATGCTGAGCATCGGATCACCTCGAACGTACAAATTTAAACCTTTAAACTGTTCTTTCTCACGGTATAAACTATTTTCCCACGACAGTTTACACGAAAAAATGCAGCAGATCTGACAAAGAGAACATTTACTAGACTTTTGTGTTTCTACTCTTCGAAATGGAAGACTATGGTCAAGCGAACATTATCCTTACCAAATATCGAAAATCTCAGTTACTAAAATGGGAAAGTACAACGTATCCCAACCATTTTTATCTTTTCCAAAAGAATAAATCGGCTAGAGTAGCCGATGGATCAATTGCTGATTATTATCAATGCCGGAATTGTGACAAGTTGGGATGTGATTCAGGACGAACAATCGTCAAAAACGGTCGAATAATTAAAAATCCAGATATTGGGCATACTGAACTTTGTGCTTCTATGGATGCGGCTGTATTGGAATCTTTAGCTTTGACGCAAAACATAATTAAATTGGTCGAAAATGGTACACCACCGATTCGAGCTTAGAGAGAAGCACTAGCCATGATTGCTGGTCGCTGCATTGAACACAATTTTGCTAATCCAATACAATTAGCTGCACTCGGATTTCAATCCATTCGATCTTCTTTGTTTAGGTAGGATATCATGATTTAGTGTACAAAAATCTAATCATGAGCGGATACTATAATTCCACCTTGAATATAATTTTGAAAACATTGGATATTGCTATTTTGAGGTAGAAAAGTATAACCAAATAAGGAAAAGATATCAAACTGTTCAATATTTATTTTTCAATTGCAGTAACCATCAAGGTTAAAACGCTCCAACTCTCTAGTTCTACATTCAGAAATCACTTGGCGTAAATAGATTTTTGGTTGATTATTCAGCCATTCGAAAACCACAGACTTCAGGCTATTTTGATCCTCAAATCTCTGTCCTTTGAAACATTTCTCTGGAAATACGCGGAAGTCACTGAGTGTCACGAAAATAGGCTGGATGACTGAGCCGAGTCCATTTCTGATCCTTGATGGCATCCGAAACAACTTCTGCTCATCCGACTGGCGCATTGTCACACAAGAGCAAGACGTTCTTTGTCATTTTCCCTCTCTTTTTCTGTCTTATTGATTCACGAAGTTGCAATAAGATTTTGGAGAACTATTGGCCATTGAGTGTAGCACCTATTCGCAAAAAAATCAGCAACAGCCAACCATCTGCATCGCGGAACAGGGTATCGTCTTTAAGACTGAACTGCCTTGAGCACTAGCCTTGATCTCTTGGGCAGCCACAGCATGGACAGTGCTTTGATTCCAGAGTCGTAACAAAGGTCTCATCTCCAAACAGAATCTTCGCGATCTTTGTCATACAGGTGCATCAGTCTCAAACTTGATGTTGATCCAAAGTTTTGAGATCCATCGGGCACAAGCCTTGGACAACCCCAAATGTTTGTGGAGAATCAAAACTATTGATGGCTTGCTAACGGCTACAAGTACCTCTAGCTCCTTCAACTTTACTAGCCAGATTTCCTTGACAATTTGTCCCAGCTTGGTTGTGGTTTCTTCGTTGATTGCTGTAGATGGTCGCCCACTCCTAGAGTCATCTTTCAAACTCTGTCGTCCTATGTTGAACCCGGACTCCCACCTCGCAACTGTGCTATATGGCAACGCAGGGTCACCATATACTTTCCTCAAATCGGCGTAGATCTGCTTGTCATTCTTCCCAAAATTCGTTAGAAATTTTATGACAGCACGGTGTTCGAATTTTTTATTTTCATACATTTTGCACACTTGAGTTCAAGCAAATTACTGTCACTCAGTACAGATGGAAGCAGAAGCAAAACTTTTTGGCAATTTTCTGATGGAATTGTACAGTAAACAATGTATTCGAAATTAGGCTTCTGCTGAAAGTTTACACCTGCTGTTCTCAGAACTTCTCTACCTCCCCGAGCAGTTTCGTGTGTCAAAAAATTCACATTATACTCAAAATAATTCGGCCAATTGGAAGAAAACACAGTAATGAGGGAACTTCTACAGAGCTAATTATTTTCAGATTAACAACTGGTTTTCGTACACAAGCATGTTGCTCCAAAAGAAAATAGTATGATTTTACAGGACTCTGCGATTTTTACAGAATAAAACCGATTATCCCTGAATAATATGTAATGTTCGACTAAAAATCCGTCGGTTTCACAAAATATTAACTATTTTTAAGCAAGAATTTTCATTTTCATAATTAAAACACTGATTTTCATGAACCTGTAAATCCGAATGAAAATGTAATAATTTAGGAAAAAATTAAAAGAGTTTCGTAACTAAATTTAATATTGATTCCTACAAAAGAAAAATAATTATTCTCAAAACTAATGATTTTCACTCATTGAACGTGGGTTTTCACACTATAATCAGCGATTTTCAGTACAACTGAGAAACGATACTCGAATCATTGCATTATAAAGCCGTATCACTAATTTTCACAAAAAAATCATTGATATTCCCAATGTCAGATAGATAACCAGTTACAAATATCAGCACAAAAATTCTTACATCTTGACTGATAGGTATTCATATTTGATTCTAAAGGGTTTTTCGATGTTGACGCTGATATCTTGATATCAGAAACGTTTATCAGAGTATAAAGTTGATCTTTGTATATCAGTCATCAGGATGAATGATGTAGAATGATCACAAGCTGATCTACTATTATAGGGCTAGTAGCATTAAAATGAAATCTCAATCAATTGCCAATGGGATATCCGCTGACGTTAATCGACAGAGAAGCCAGTGCTCGGGATCCAAACGATTCGATTGCTAATAAACCTTTTATTATTGCTAATGGCAATGGTTTGATAATAATTGCCTCTGATTTTATTTCTATCGTGCAAGTTTTATAATCACACCCACAAATCATTACTCGAGATAACAGAACCTTCGGGGTAACGGGATACAGCGTTACCAAGCAGCAACTATCTAGTAACATGTGGTTCCAAGAACGTAACGACATCAGTTTCGAAAATTCAGCTTCGAAAATTGTCGAAAATTTTTTTTATACTTTCAGTACAGTACTCTCTTCTTCATCCTCTTTGTCCCTTTCCTTTGAATTTTTCTGTATTTCTCTATTGCTCTTTTCCTCCCTCTTTTTCTCCCTCCCTTTCTCTGTTTCTCTGTTTCTCTCTCTATTTCCCTCCTTTTCTGTTTCTTTCTTTCTCTGTTTTTCTCTTTCTCTTTCTTTTTCTCTTTCTTTCTCTCTATATTTCGATTTCTTTTTGTTTTTTCTTTCTTCTTTTTTTAAATTTGACATCTCTTCTTTTTATTTCTCTTTTCTCATTGGCTAAAATGTCTAGAAAACTAACCATATTGAAAGCATTGATCAGCTTATGTTGACCGTGACATTGGCGCGAAATTTGGGCCGACGTTTCGGGCATCGGGATGCGGAACGTGGCTCGACAATAGTTGCCTTCGAACGATCGACCGCCGTTCGTCGTCCGAGGCACGATAATAGAGTTGCAATCGGTGTAACGGCCCAGTGGCATAAGATTTAGACGATTGAGGCCCGAAGGTAGTTTTCCGAACGAATCGAACACTAGAGAAAAAAGTGGCACAGTTTTGTGAATTGATTTGGAAAAGTGGCACAGTTTTGTGAATTGATTTGGGACGGATATATACAAAACCCGGAACTATGACAGCGAGGCAGAAAACAGCGGGTAAAATACGAAGATGGAACCTGTGGACATCGGGATTTTCAGATCTAGAAAATCCGGATCCGTGATACGGATGTAAAAAATGAGGGCAGGTCCGGATTCGGTACTAGAGTCTCTGGATCCAAAATTTGAGTGATAAAACCAGTAACTTTTCTCGTAAATCTAATCCAATCAAAAGGCCAAGATATGCCAGAACTTGCGCTTCAGTGGCGGTTCCTGGGCTTTGACTTGAAGCACCTATTTTTTATAGCCGGGTATGATGGTATATAATAACATCTCCGGGCGACCACTCTAGAGAAGTGGTCATAATGGTGTTGCAATGGTCAAGAATCAGGAATCACTGAAGGCAGTCTGAGTAGATCAAATGACCACATGGTAGTGATGCCACTCCGATAACTTATGAGTTTCACGTGGAGACTATTCTTGAGGTCAGAGGTCACGTTGGTCATTACAAAGACCTTTCCACCAAGAAATGTTTAGAGATAAACGATGATCTTAATTAAGATCATCTGAGTGATCTGAATAACACTAAAAACGTGCTCCACCAGGTCATTTCGATAGTTTTTGAATAGTCAGTGCCGTGATGTCGTTTAACGTGTATTTAAAAACTGTCTGGGAGACATTATGTGGAAAAACTTGTTTTTGCTGTCATCAAATTTATGATAAGGCTGACAAAAGATTCAATCGCGGATATTTGGATTCCTGTTGGGAAAGAAAGATAATATATTATATTCCGAAACGTGGAGATTTTCTTGGAACAACATTTCTTCTAAATTATAGGTATTGGAATCTGAATTCAATATCGTTCGAGAAAAAATGATCATTATTTCAGAAAATGACAAATTTAGTGGATTCTGTATCCCGTCTTTTATGAAGAGGAAAAACTGAAAAATGAATAATATAAGTAACGAGGTCAAATAGTTCTTACAAAGCTTCTACATTACAAGTTTTCTGCTCAAAAAATAGTTGCAGGTTATACTCATAAATCTTTACTACTATGTAAGACATGGTTAAGCAAAAAAAGTTTCACTCTTATTTCATATATGTAACGGTGCCCCGAGGTCTGGGTGGGGGAGGGTCGGACGACTTTTTTGGGGCGGGGGGTCACTAATTCCCCAAAATTTTGGTGGAGGTACTCTGAAGGAAAAAATTCGATTTCTTCACCAAAAAATTCTAAGAAACGGTCCAAAAAAGAGTAATTGTTGTCTACAAAATCATAAAAAATGTATCCCTGACGCGAAGCGTCGAGAAAATTGACGTTTTTGACCATTTTTTGTTCGAAAATTGACATATTTAATTAAAAAATGGATATTTTTCAGTATTTTTCCGACAAAAAGTATGGGGTCCCTATGACTACAATATGGTCAGCCATAGAATTGGAAAATCCTGGGGAGAGTCGCCCAATGGCTATCGATATGGCCGAAAATTTCTTGGGGGGGGGGAGTTCCTTTAGCACTTCCCTCCAATTACATGTAAGCTATTATTCTTGTAGGAAAGAAAACTATGAACACCGGAAATTCCATACGAGTTTGATGTCGGTATGATTGGAATATGTTAAATTTTTACATTTTTAAGTCACATTTCACTTTTGCTTGGCAGAATACCATCCTCAGCCAATTTATAAAAATAGAAAATGTGATAAATCTCAGATAAAAAATTCAGGTCAATTCCGTACGGTAATACTATTATTTGATTTTAGAAGTCACAGATTGATAAAGATAACTCACTGTGAAATCATTGAATTTGTAGTTTTTTATGATTCTTTTTATAGATAATGGAAGGATAGGCAAACTACATATGATACCGTCAACAAGATCCATTTCCATTTTTTAGCGTTCAGACATCATCAATTACAAAGATTTAATTTTAGTTGACAAATCAGATGCCTACCGTATACTATCTTCAATCTTTATAACATTCTTACTGCAAGATTAACATAACAACAGGCCAATGAATAATGCTGATTGCCTAACTTGGAAGTACAACGATGATGCAAAGCGTTGGTTTACTGTAAGGAAGTAACTGTATCCATGTGCATAGAAATTCACAGGTGAAAATTAGACAGAGAGACGATTAAAATTCGAACACTGTAGCTTACAGTAGCCTATGATTTTTCCACATGAGCTTTTAAAGTCAGGAAATAATCTAGAAAGTAGGGAATATTGGCAGCGAGGCTTTTTTCCGTCGAAAATATCTATTATCGTAAACTTTGGCGCATGATTCTAAGGCGTACAGTAACTTCTTCCTTACTGTAAATGGGCCACATATTTTCGACGAGTTTCTTTTTCAAGCCGTCGTTACATTCTTGAACTTCTCGTTCGCTATGCCCGTAATTGCATTCTCCTGAAAGCAAAAATGAACGTCGATATCGAACAATTTTTAACCTCGATAAGTTCGAACCTTTGATCAATTTTTTCAAATTTCGAATAAAATCGAAAAGCGAGCAAGCTACGAAATCCAAATCTTTGAAACAATCGTCCGATATGTAAGGCGAACTGGCGTTCCTTAAACGACCGCACAACGAGGCAACTTTGGCCAGCGTGGTTTCGTTTTCCGGGTCGTGGTCCAATTGGTCCAGAATTTCGTCTTCGGACATCGACGAATTATAAGCATTGTCCTGCAATAGGTCACTTGAATGGGAGTGCGAACTTCTACGTACTACATACAGTGGTATGCATGTTCCGGAGCATCTAGGTCTGGGTGGTGGGGAGTAAAGCGACTTTTTTGATGGGAGATGTCATCAAATGCCCAAAATTTCAGAGAAGTCACTGAAGGAAGAAAAATTCGACCTTTTCACCTTTCCCGATATGTTTTGTGTGCACGAGTTAAGCTACAGCTGAGCAGCAGCTTAACGGCAATAGTATAATATATAGAGTTAAGCTACAGATTAAGCTGCAGCTCAGTTTGAGCCCAAGTCTTTTTGATGAAACCGGCCCCAGGACTGTTGTTTACAGTCATGTCACTTGTGACAGCTGAAATTTTTTATGATGAGGTAATTTTACTGCTGCGCCTTTATATATTCGGAAATATATGTTTGGCTAACAATTTTCGAAAATTTATGCTTATTTTCCAACTAAACTATTTTAAAATCATGTTTATTTTATATTTAATATATTTGTTTGTAACATTTATTTGGGAAAAAATGTACATCTACATCTTACGGAATGAAAATCTCAAAAAATGAAAATTCTGGGATGGATCATCAAGGGTCCGGGGTCAGGACCTTCAGCCAATCCCCCAATAACATTTATGATCATCATTTGGCTAGCCAAACGGCCGGCGACTCGGGTGGTGGGGGTTTTACGCTACTTCACCACAACTACATGTATGGTATTGCTGTAGAATTCCGAACAATTCCGAAAATTCATAACTTGCTGACAAATTGAGGTACAGAGAGTTCAAGCATATTTTGGAAAATAAAATTACCGAGATCTGTCAATTGATAACTAACAGACACTTGCACAGGCAGGCAATCGGAGAATTCTCATGTGAGTGATTCTCAAGTGAGCGATTCCCATGTGAGCGATTCCCGATTGAGCGAATTCCCAAATGAGCGAATTCCCAATTGGGCGATTCCAAACGAGCGATCGAGAATATAGTAAAACTTTCTTCAAATTTTCCTTCTTTACCTTATATTTTTCTTTGTACGTATTTCTTTTTTCTTTCGTTTTCGTTTATCTAAGGTTTTACGTTTTCATCTTTTGATTGCACTTTCTTTCACTTTATTCCTTCTTGTCTTCTAAGTTTTTCCGTTTCTGCTGATGATGCAATACATTACAAGTTGTCCTTCTAGATAACCGTAGTCTCCCGTATAATTCTTGAATATTTTGGCATGCTTGAGTCTTTCATCGTTGTAAATGTGAAAATTTTCATAAAAATATAAACAAAAGAATGCAGGAAGACAGAAAACATCAAGAGAAAAGAAACGTCAACAAAAATGGAGACATTAAGAATATGTTAGAAGAGGTGGAAAAGCATTTGAGAAGGAAAATACATGTGGAGTGACAAGAAAGAAGAAGCAAGATAAGGAAAGCAGCAAGGAAGAAAGAAAAAATAATGTGGAAAAGAACAAAAAAAGAAAGAATCGAGAGAATAGAAAAAGATAAAGAACTAAAAGCAGGAAACTAAGATGAAAAGTAAATAAGAATGAAGAAAAAATTACAAAGGATAAAATCAAATAGAAACAGAGTGTGCCGCATTGTATAACAATTACATTGAGACAATGCTTATTAAAAATGACTGTTTCATGAGCAAAAAAGAAAAAAGTAGATGAGAAGAAAAAAGAAAATGAAAGAAAGCCGAGACAAAAGATAAAAACGCAAAAACATACATAAACGAAAACATAATTGCAACACCCACAATGCGATAAAAAATATACAAACAAAAATATAAGGCAAAGAAGGAAAAGGTGAAGAAAATGTTATTTCATTCTCTATTGCTCGTTTGGAATCGCCCAATTGAGAATTCGCGCATTAGGGAATTCGCGTATTTGGGAAGGGCTCACATGTGAATCGCTCAGTTGGGAATTCGCCCAGATCGGAATTCGCTCAATCGGGAATCGCTCACATAGGAATCGCTCAATTGGGAATAGCTCAAATCGCAAAAATGGATGAAATTTCCACGTTTAAAACCAATTATGACATTGAGAAATAAAAATACCGATTTCTATTTACATATATTGAAGCTATTCATCACTTCCAAAGAGTATTCTCATTTGAGCGAATTCCCAGTTGGGCGATTCTCAAATGAGCGATCGAGTATGTAATAACTTTATCTTATATTTTTCTTTATATGCATTCCTTTTTTCTTTCGTTCTCTGTGTGTATTGCTTATGTTTTCGTTTATGTATGTTTTTACGTTTTCATCTTTTGTCTCTGCTTTCTTTCATTCTCTTCCTTGTTGTCTCATTTTTACTACTTTTGCTCATGATACAACACATTACAAGTTGAGTATAGTCTCTCGTTTCTCCTTTTTCTATTCTCTTGCTCCTTTCTACGTTTCATTCTTTTTCATATCATTTTTTCTTTCATGTTGTTTGTTCTATGCGGTTTTTTCGTTCTTGCCAGTTTTCTTCGTGGTATTTTGTTTGTCTAAAGCATTTTTACCTATTTTCCCCCATTTCTAACGCCTTTATTTTTGTTGACGTTTTCTTCCTCATGATCTTTCGCTTCTTCCAACATTCTTTTCTTTATTTTTTTTAATAAATATTTTCACACCTACAACAATGAGCCGAACTGTATACAGATTATATGGGAGAATATGATTATTTAAAATGAAAATTTGTGACTTATATATTGTATCACGAGCAAAAAAAGTAATGAAGAGAAAAAAAATTAAAGAAAGCAGAGACGTAAAAACATTGAGCAACACACACAGCAAATGAAAGAAAATATAAATACATACAAAGAAAAATATAAAATAAAGAAGGAAATATAAAAAAAGTGTTATTACATCGGCGGCCGCTCGTTTGGGAATCGCCCAATTGCTAATTTGCTCATTTAGGAATCGCTCAATTGGGAATCACTCACACGAGAATACCTTTTGGAGGTGATGAGTAGCTTCAATATCTGTGATCAGAAATCCGTATTATTAGTTATTATTTTTTAAAATAAAGTAAATAATTCTTTTTGAATTTAAATATATTTTTTTATATTTTATATATATTATATTGTAAATATATCATATTTTATATTATTTGAATATATTATATATTATATTAATATATTATATGTTATATTAATATATCATGTATTATATTGATATACTATATATTATACTAATATGTTATATATTATATTAATATATTGTATATCATATTAATACATTACATTCTAAATAAATTAAATAAATTTTTGAATAAAAGTAAAAAAATTTAAATAAAATTTTAATTTTAAAAATGGAAACCATTTATTTTTGCTATTTTTCACATTATTTGTCGAAAAAGAATGAATTTTCTAGTAATGATCAATTTTTCCACGAATGTGTCAAAATGTGGGTCGGAAAATTTTATTTACTACCCATCTTCGAATGAAGACATGGGATTACAGGCGACAAAACAAGTTTCACTGTGAAATGTCGGAAAATTTTCCTTAAAGTTCATATCTGTAGCTCTAGTCATGTAATAAAAATTATTCCGAACTCATTTTTCTCAGTCCTGATCTAAAAGCTACATCATCGTCACATGCTTCCAAAGTTTGATTTACGAGTCACAAAACAAAAAAGAATCCATAGAATTCTAATCCAATCAATACAAATATTCTTGAAAGTTATATCAATCTCAATAAGCTGTTCTGTAAACTAAAATGAGATTGAAGATTTGAAAGCTGGTCCACCATTGTGGAATTTGCGAATCATAGTTTTTCATTTAATAATCGTAGCAATAAACAGATCTCGAACGATAAATTGATAACTCACTTGCTCCAAATTTTTGAAAAATTTCTCAAAATCGATCGTCTTCCAATAATCGAAAAAATACGTATGGTAACGATTCAAATGATACTTTTTCGACCACAATAAATTATGAAAGTTGGTCGAATTTTTTTCTATAATTTGGGCGTCAGAGGAAGAATGTAAATTAAAACATATTATTATCGTAGTAAAAATTAAAGATACGCATTTCCAATCCATTATCGACGTAATGTTCATATTTTTTTCCGGACGAAAAAATCAAAAAATTCGAATTTCGACACCCTATAAAAGAGAAAATCGATAAAATTTACTGACTTTGTAGACGAATGTTTTATGAAGTGTATATAAAATTTTTCGGAATAAATGCCAGGTTAGAGTATTTAGTAAAATGACGGGGGCTACTTTTATCTCCTTGCTGTCCTGAAACACCGATGCGTGCATGGCAAAAACCTATAGATAACGTGTTAGCTTGTGCTATACAAATTTTTCGTCACCGGTTTGGACAAGACATGATGAAGAAGAAATTACCTTCACTAAACAAACAGCAATGTCCAGTCATGTTGAAACTTCTCCATAGTTTGGCTTGGCAAGGTTCGAGATGAAGCTTAAAAATGTTTGTTTCAGAAAATCAACCGTCTCCGTAATTCTCCATTTTTGGAGAAATTTCAATGATCTGAAGTCTTCCGAAAAATAGACGATGAGATCTATTCGCTGATGCTCAATTTTTGTCTGGGTTTTTTTCTTTTGACCGTTCACTTATGTCCAAAGAAGGTTTTAAAAATGAATCCCCTAAAAAGCCTGCAATACCTCATAGAATTGCGCTACAGTATCCCGGTTTTATCTCTGGTCATCTATTCTAGTTTTGCGCTCCAATATTTCACGCGCTTGCCTGCAGTGCATCCCAGTCTGTGCTACAATTCCAGTTTTTTTCGCTACAGTAAAATACTTTTTTATCGAAAATTTTCGGTAATAACCAACATCGTGAGGATATTGTTCTGCACATCTTACTGTAAAAAGTGTCATACATCGATGTCAGGATTGAGATAAGTGTACAATAGCACCTGGTTTCAGGGATTTGACATCGTTCATATTAATTGAGGGGAGTAAAATTAAAGTTTTCAATGAGATGTAAAGTTTTCGAAATTTTCAAATCGTAAGTAGTACTCTGTATTAAATGAACGGAAATAGTTTTGCAAATACTGATAATAATTCAAGTATTTTCTTTCAAAAATAAATTATAAAGCACTGTCGATAATATTGCTTACAAAATTGGTCAATCTGCCAAAAAAATAAACGAAAAATCACAAAATTTCGTACTTTCACTACAAAGTAATTTTTTTCTATTGAAACCAGAGAGTCATTCTTACATTTTTAGGCCTGTTTCCTGAGGATTGCCTTAGGAGCTGCCGTTCTTGATTACTGTTCAGGGTACAGTATCAAATCTTTGGGTAAAAGACGGATCCGGAGCCTCTCAGATCCAACAATTGTCGTGGTTGAATTCCGATAGCCTAAGCCTAAAGTCCAATTCAGGATTCAGATTTAACCCTGAAAAATTTGGCATCCGGCCGTGTTTTTTCCTATCCACAGGCCCGATCCATACCAGCTCCAAGAATCGGCAATGCTGCGTGAATTATAATTTAATCTTCACTTCAAAAGTTTCAAATGCATAAGAAAATGAAAAAAATGAAAAAAAGAAAAAGAAAAAAGAAAATGAAAAAAATGAAAAAAAGAAAATAAAAAAAGAAAATGAAAAAAAGAAAATGAAAAAAGAAAGTGAAAAAAAGAAAATGAAAAAAAGAAAATGGAAAAAAGAAAGTGAAAGAAAAAATGAAAAAGGGAAAATGAAAAAGAGAAAATGAAAAAAGAAAATTAAAAAAAGAAAATTAAAAAAAGAAAATTAAAAAAGAGAGTAACCTGAACTCAGTTTCGCACTTTCGCAAATTACTATGATGCTTTATCAAAAAATGTCAAAAGCCAACCAGCATCTTGAAAATCGTGTACACCACTTTTTTACCCAGAAATTGTAAAGGCTAGTTTAGTTAGCTGGAAAAAACAACGTGTCGTTTACTAGAAAATTAAAAAATATGATATAATCCTTGCTTCCGGGTTTCATTTTTCAGAAGCATTTCGGAAAAAGGTTATTTATCGATTTTGTTGTGTATCTTTTATAAATTGATTAGAAATTGGAAAATGACTTGAATCAGTCTCGTCGTCAAAATCATGGCCGCAAGTTTAAGTATAGAATTTTTCATTCAAAAATATTTTGAAAGATAGCTCACTAGGATGATAAGGATTCAACAGAAAATCTTAACAATATGAAATGGAATTTTGTGATTCTGCCAAAGTTACTCAAAATTTGGCCTTACTTTCCGAGTCTTGTGTATTTATTGAAGTTTACACAAAAACAGATTTTATGCGTCAAATTTGTGAACATATCTTCAGAATCAAAATGCACATTCAGCCAAAACTTATGCTTAGAGCTTGAGAAAAAGCACAAAATAAATTGAACATACGGGAGAAATGTTAATGATTTCCTGACTCCATTTGGTCCTCATTACATCTGAATTTTTCAATAGATTGTGGATTGTTATCTGAGAAGATCCGAGCATCTACACAATTATTCTATGTGAAATATTAAAATTATATTGCAAAAGAAAAAATTACTTTACTCCATTCATTCTGAAATGATCAATGCAGCGAGGTCGCAGCTTTCTTAAAAATTATGGAAGGCTTGTTGACTCTATTCAATAAATTTAGTCTTTATGACGCAGAGACCTTGATGATCATTTTTTGCAATAATTTCAAGATTATTGAAATTGATTTCCTGATCTTTAGTAAGGCTGCGTTTGCCGAAACTCTGACTACTGCATCCATCATTATGGACATTAAATTTTGAAGGAAACTGAAGAATCCGAGACTTATCAGAATATGTAACAAAATGATAAATTCAATTTTAGTGTTCTTTTTGCACAAAATAAGTCATCCATACTTATTCAGATAATTCTTAATGTTTCCAAAGAAAAGAGCCATTTGAACATTAAAAATTTCTCAAAATGTGGGGAATATTAATGGATGCAGACATTGAAATTATGCATGTAACAAAATCAGTTATTCGAGTAATTAAAAATTGAGCATGTTTAGAAAAGTTTCGTAAATAACACAAAAATGAGTATTAAGTACTAAACACTTTTTATCGGTTGAGTGTAAATTTCGGATTCCGGTATTCTAGGCCTCAATACAGCGCATATGAATGTCAATCTTTGAAAATATAAAGTTTGCTAATTCAAGCGGAATTAATTAAGAAATCAAAATGGCGAAAAATTCATACATACTGTCGAAGATGTCAAAACACAGATTTCCACACACATAACAAAGTGAAAAAACAGAAAAAACGGAGAATGAGACTTAGCCGAAAATAATTACCATTCCGGAAGATGCTTTTTAAAATTTTCATTCCTTCGAGTAAAGATGAAATGTAATAAATCAGTAGTAAAGATGATAACGATAATATGAAAACGATAACAATGAGCCCATCAGAGGCAAGTACATTTGAATCTACATTTCAGTAATTCATATTGATTGTTAGTTCAATAGAACAATGTGTAACGACTGTTGAAGACAGTCTGGTAGGATTTGTATCTTGATTATAATACAAAGGATTTCGATATTTTGACTCCTTACATGGCCAAAAATGTGCCAGAATGAATAAGATACAGCAAAAAGATAGCTGAAAAAGCATTAAAATGGAGCTAAAGTAGTGGACACAAATTTTTGGCTACTAAACAGGACAAAAAGTATCAGTGAAATTCGCACCTTTCCTAGCAGCACATTCATCCATACATTCTGTAATCTATTTTCAATAAATGAAGGTAAACAATTAAGAATGACGAAAATAAACAAATGCCTTTCAAATGGATAAAGTTCTTACTGTAGAATTTTTCACTGGAAAAAAATGTCAGGAGTTAGCACTGTAGGCGACGAAGTTTTCTTACTGTGTGAGCTGAATAACGGGAAAATTCTGAATACTTTCCAGTGAGACATGCACGGCAAGAATTTTCTAGGGGGCAAGGTCCACGGACTTTTTTCCAGGGGGTAGGGGGGTTGGGTGGCCAAAAAAACGAAAAAAGTTATGAAAGCCTGTTTTTCATACAAAATATGCACAAAAATCATCAAAAAACCTGCCTTGGAAAAAGTTCAGGGGGTTTTCACGATTTTTTTTGGCCGGGGGAGGGTGGCCAGGGTCTCAGGTATGAGGGTTTACCCCCCCCTACCTCCCCCTATGTGCATGTATGTTTCCAGTTCAATAGAATTTCA
This sequence comes from Romanomermis culicivorax, assembly GCA_963922205.1. Lineage (NCBI taxonomy): Eukaryota > Metazoa > Nematoda > Enoplea > Mermithida > Mermithidae > Romanomermis > Romanomermis culicivorax. The sequence goes on along the minus strand of CAWUHX010000075.1, from coordinate 14,455 downwards.
AGAAAAACGGACTATAGTGCTCGTAGCAGACTCCAATAAGCTATAGTTCAGAAATTCTATTCGAACTGAAGTAGCTCAATTTTTCGCATCGCCAGAAACCTTTGTGTCCCTCACGAACTAATATTCTCGATAAAATTTCAGCAAAAAAACAATATGTTTAACGGTACATTAATTGACGACGAAAAATAAATACATACTTCATTAACTGGTTTGTACATCTTCTAGGTAAAAATGCAAAATGTTACTCTAAAGTTGGACAGTCGGGGGTTCAAAATACAAGTAAAAAACAACACCACTTACTGAAAAATCAGTCGAAAAAAGTGGATAACCTAGTTCATAAATCATTTCGACGTCATTTTTCCGAGTACCCCGCTTATACGAATTTGATTCACTCTTTTTGCTTAGAAAAATAAGCCAATCATCAAACCTGCTCTCCCGAGTATAACCTAACATTGTGTACCGGTACGGTGAAATTGTCTTATCTCCTTTTCAAAATGATAAAAATTTCTCCACCAATACTTGAAACTGGTTCTATACGAGCGACTTTCGCAAAATATGATCGATAATATTGCTCTTTAGTGTTTAGAAAATAACGTTTCCTACGGCTGACTGTATGATTTTGTAATTATCACCAAGAACAAGAAGAACAGAACAAAAAAACCAGAATGTGGTTCTTGATGGAACTTGTTTTTTTGCCTATGACAGATAATAAAGTACGTGATATTCAAGCAATGGAAGTATGGAACCAAGTATCGCAGGCAATGGACAGCTTTTGGGTATGTCTGCTTCTCAATGACCGCTTTTTTGAGTAACAACTGTTGAAAGCAAATACTGTTTCATATTTTTACGATTTTCTGCTGAGTTATGATTTGTCAGCATGCTCATCTAAGAAGAAATTTATATAGTTAATCCTTCCTGTAAAAGATTCGTAAGTTTCTGTCATTTTAAGATTTACCAGCGTAAAGAAATCCACTGTAGTTTATCCGTTACAAGAGGCCTAACTGTTCGCTTTTTTGGTTTTCGAGAGATAAATTGAAACGATGATTTCTGATTTTGAACAAATCATCCATGTTTATCTGAAAATTGAATGCCTGAATGGACTTCAAGTTTACAGTATCAGTCAAGAAATTGATTATTATACGTAGGTTCATCACTAAACATTTCCAAACTATGCTAAAAATTGATCGAACACGCTCCCTACTTTAAAAAATTAACAAAATGAGAAACTGAGTGTTTTCTAATCAAAAATTGATTTTTAACTTTTACATTAAAATTAGTACCTCCAGGAAGCTTACAGACGCTAGAACCAGAATAACTTCAGGATAATGAGTTGACTGTAGTTTCATGCATCAATCAAATTAGAATATTTAAATTTATCTAATGTTAAAGTCGAATTTATATTATGCGTAGTACAGTCGAGGTAACGGGATTGCAAAAAGGATTTTATTTTTCATAAAAGTTATTGGTAGATGTAACGGGAGTTCTTCATACTAGTCGAGGTAACGGTACAGTCGAGGTATCGGGACAAAACGCTCGGTATATATGAGACATTTAGTTACTGTAGTGTGAAAATTGTGTTTCTTTAATTTTTGTGTAGATTTCTTCAAACTAGGTTTTTTTCAATGTTTCAGAAACTCGAAACTTGAAGAAAAGATATCATGATTAGACAATACATAGAATTAAACAGAATGGAGAACTTCACGATGCAGCGTTAGTTGGTGCTCTTTCCAGCTTTTCAATCAGCCTGAGTTTAATCAATTGACCATATGTTTTGTGAACTGTAATTTCTTTTTTATTCTAGCTCTTTTTTCGAGAGATATCGTTTTTACCCAGATGTCTTGAGCTGGAATGCAAAAGCACATTGAACTTTTACTAATTTAGATAAATTATATGAATTCACTACTATCAATTACTGGGAGCACAGGTACCGAAAACCTTTCACAATCCTTATTGCATCATCTTTTCGGAAGCTTCGGCACTCCAGGACGAAAATTTGTGAACGTCCGCGAAAAACAATTGATGGTGTTTCTAAAAAAAGATCGGTAAGCCATCAATACTTGGTATACGATAAATTCAGCCTCGAAACATCCTTCCAAACGGTGGTGCTTTTATCAGTGATTCTTACTGTGATTATCCACAACATCTTGGGGAATTCAATCATACATGTACTTGGGTGAAAAAAATTGCCAGCACATGCACGTTTAAAAAAACAGTCGCATAACCAAAAATGTAAGTTCAGCTTGAAAGAAAATTTTCAGTGAATAACTCAATTCCCTCTAGTCACAAAGAAGGCAAAATCCTAAATATAGCATCAGGATTGGAACACAGGATTTGAATGCACTACTCGAAATGTTATGAGTTTGATCAGAAAAAATAAATCTGCTCTTTGATGCTCATGAACGGGAAAACTTGTTTGATTGACTACAGTAATAAGGTAACAGATCTGTCCATATTGAGACTGAATCAATTTTTATGGTTCGGTGGCATAGATGTCGAATAGACTAGCCTTTTCTGTCCCCATCTCTGTTTAACTAAACTTAAGAAAAACGTGACTTTTTAGATTGAAGGATAATATATGTTGAATGCAAAGCTGTGGAAACTGCCATTCTTCCGTGTGAATTTTTTGAAAACTCCATTAGAATTTTCGAATTAAAGATGTGAATTTTTTGAAAACTGTTGGCAACAGTATTCAAGATCTCCTGACCCAACAGAGTGTTATCAGCTGCCTTATCGGATCAACAAGCAAAACTGCGGATCAACCGCTTTCCATGAAACACGTTCTCCCACTTTAGACTCATTTGCACTTTCTTCTCTTACAACTTTTCAAATGCGTTTTGGAAGTTTTTTTAATCTTACTCCAAACGCATCAGGTACCCCTTTCATTTCTAGTGTTCCATGACGTCAAATTCCGACTGCAGCAAACAGAGGGCAGATATAAGTCAACGTTTTCCCAATGACCCCGATATTCAAAGTTCTTGGCGTGACATCTAGGATAAAACAGCCGCAACGGCGTCGATTAATTAACTTACTTTTTTTGGAGGTCCGATTTTAACTGGTGTATCAAAATAACTGACATAGTGAGTTCCATTCCATTTTCTTAATATCTCCTGCGAAAAATGAAACGATTACGAATTACGACGATTGAGGTCGGTAAAAGTTTTCTAATCGATAAGTGGTGCTATTTTCGAACTACAGTTTCACATAACTATGAATCGTTTTTTGCATGGGTCTGAAATCGCACTAGGGGATATTGACAGTGAGGTGAATGATTAGAATTCACCAATGTTTTGGCAGTTTTTAGTCTGTGAACCGAGGAATTCTCTTCATTTGAATTTTCAAAATGTTCAGAAGTATATGATTTATGAATTAGAATTATCAACTTTCTACAATCCTGCATTCTACACTTGTTAAGAAATTCTGGAGAATGAAAAACGAGACGATATGAGTCAATCAAGGTGACATCTTCCCGTGAGATACCGCCAAATTCTTTCTGTAGTTCTGCAAGTCCATCCTACGATATTATAGTTTGAATCAGATTTAAGTATCCTTTTGGAAGCTTCAGGTGTTTGCACATACTGCAATTTCATACAAAAATGATGATGAATGCCACTTATAATAAAATGCATCGAATCTGCAAGTAAACAAGAGTAGGTTACAAAGAAAAAATATGAATATTATCAATTAGGAAAGCACTTACCAATCCATAGTCGTAATATATTTCATCTATCATAGCTTGAACGACGTCAACTTCATTGTGGCGACAAATGAGTGGAGATCCAAGAGGAAACAATAAAAGTTGATGAATCTATTCGTAGATCGTACACTTAAGCTTACAAAGCGCATGTGCGCACTGGTATCTGTTCAGTTGTTGAAAGTAGATCTCTTGGGGCATCATCACTATTTCTAATCAATCCCCACGAGACCCTTTCCCTTAATATCATATTTGCTGCGTTTTAGAACAGAAAAAATTAGTTCTCCTAGATAGAGACGTCATCTGTGTTGGGTCAAAGGCTTTTTTTGCGTTAGCTTCCATAGCTAAACTGTCAACACCCCAGGCCAATGTTTGCCTACCCCAGAATCGAGTGTTCGATATATTACATCTAATTTTTATCGTTCTAGTCCTCCAAAAAGTAATGCACGAAAAATGTTAGCTTTCAGATAAACATCAACAACTAGCATTTGATGGAACTCAGCAATCTTAGTAGTGCTGCAGTGACAATATTTGTCCATAGGCATTCTTTAAACTAAAATTTGCATAAATATGCTGAGAAATCAAAATTTTGCACATACCTGACCCCATGAATTGTAACGGATACGACAAAGTGGAAAATCAATATCGAAAGACCCGTCAACAAAGGAGAAGCTTCTCATAAGAAAACAATTTGCGCTAAAATAATATGTTAAAATGCATGACTTGGCATCTTTTAGACTTCCTCCATTGTTGGGATCTGGTAAAGGCGAACTTACCATTTATGCAAATCGTTACCACCAGGGAAGAAGGTGCTACATACATAATTTCTGGTTTTGTGAAAATCGGCTTCAAACATGCTTGAATGTTTCATTTCTTAATAGGCAAATTTATTTTTTGTTTAAATTCGAGTTTGTTCCTCAAGGCTAGTACTTATGGACGGCAGTCATGTTAATACTCCAGAGACACTACCTATGCCTGAAAGAAAGCTCATTTGTATATAGCACCTTTTTCTACATGGTTAATCAGCTAAACTTGCTGTATATTGCACCTTTATCATATAAAATCCTCAATAATGGTTGATAGGAAATCAAAAATTATCATTTTCCAGGTTCAAGCTATCACACTGGGTTGTAGAGATGATTGTAGCAACGTTTTGAAGCTATAGAAATATAATAAAGCATGCACATTTATCTGTATTTTGAACCTGTCTATATCCTATAACTAGTTTATTAGAAAATTCCCCGAAAGGGCCGAAAAAAAGAAGAATATACTTGCTTGGATTGTCGCCAGCTCGAAAAAAAGTGGACTTGTTTTTTGAGGACTTGGATTAAAGTTGGAATAAATTCAGTTCCGTTATATTGGATTAAAATTCTTTCTGAAAAAAATTTCCCATGCCTGTGAAAAAGTATATTCTGCAGCATCGTCCATTTTGTCCTTCCCTTGGCATCAACTACAGTAAAATTTTTCTACATGAAAATTATATGCACATTACTTCAGATGTAGAAAAATGGTAAACCAATAGCATTCTAACTCCCGACCAATTCAAAACTCCTACCTCTCACACTAGCTGAAAAATAGTGTGGGAGGCATACTATAGTCATTTTCAGAACCATAAAGAAACCTCGGGTTGGTTGCAGTAACCCAACATGAGGAAAATCTCAACATCGGGAGTAAATTGATGATCCTGAGTTTGAGCTATCCTCAATGCCCATCCAGTGCACAAACAAAACTCACTTCAGGATTAACTAATACTGGGGTGTAAGTTCGAGCTGGGAATCGTTGACATTTTTATATTTATTTGCTTTAGAGAAAAAAAATTGAACCTGTCTATATCCTATAATAATGACTCTTGCATGTAGCACTTTTTCTGACAATGTAGAAAGCGTCACACATAGAATGAATCTAGCGCCTGTTATCTCAATTTTTACAAAAATTATATGTAGCACCTTCTTTCCTGGTGATGACGAAATTAAAGTGTAAGTGTGGCAAATCAGGCCAAAGGTCAGTGTAACATTACTCCCATGCCAATAGGTCATCAGATGCTCTTTAACATGTGGAATTCACACCTGGTGAAAACCCTTACTCATCAGTGTACCGTTTTTCTCAGAACAGCCTGTGAAGGCACACAGAGCGATTGCATCTCAGCTCACTCGAAACAATGATTTTTCAGACTCGAAAACGTCGACCTTTATTTTCTCGTCGTCTAACTGCGTTTCCAGGTCGACCGACGTGATAGATTCTTTCAATTCTATAGAAATTTAATTAGACGACACTTGGGCAAGGATAAAATATTTTTTACTAGCTTCGTCTATATAGACATTCCTGTCCCTCAGGTTCTATATTCGACTGCAAGGTCATAGTCCATGGGCCCACGGGCGGCGCCCAACAAAGCATCGGCTGGCATTAGAAATGGGATTTTCGGAAACGGCAATTGACGCCATGGTTTCAAGAATTTGAACCGCCTTTTTCAGCTTTATCATGGTTAAAATGCCGGCTTCGTAATTTATGGGGTATAGTTGATAATCTTCAAGGACTAGAATGCTCTCCACTTCCATTTCAAAAAAACTCATGAATCGGCCGTCAGAATCGCGCTGAATAAAAAGTGCTGAAATTTCTTTCTCATTTGCAATCTTGATCTTTCTGTGCCTGAAAAACTAATGTTTAACTTCTGGGCACAAATTATTTAAACTGTTGCAAAATTGAGCCAATAAGACAATATGAAGATGACTTATTTAGCTTATCGTGACTTCAAAAATCGTTTCTATCCCAAATTTGAGGCCAGCAAATTCGATCACGTAAATTTCGAAAAATTTACCTTCTATCCCTTTGCTCTACACAAGAAACAGTTGTTAGCAAGAGCTGAGAAGTGTGAACAGTTTCGTTTTGTCTTGGTGTTGTTAGGAGTACTGCATCGCAGTACTGCATCGTTTTGCACCGGTTTGTAAAAAAAAGAATTTTTGTAGGCCAGCAGCACCGAAATTTAAATATATATTTTTTTGATTCTGTGATTTTATAATTTTTTGGGTTTTGTGTTTTATGGAATTAGTAAAATAATATGCGAAAAATGAAATTTTTAGGCCAAGAAAATGCGGCTAATTACTGCTGCTGCCCGCCGCCTCTATAGCCTCCTCAAGGCCTTCCTCGATAATATTCGCTCTGGCCTTGGCCTCAGGTTTGGCCTCTGTCTTGGCCTTGGTTTTAGGCTCCTTGGCTCAAATGGCGTCTGCCAAGGGGTTCAAAAGTCAGATTATAAAATTGCGCATCCAGGTCTTGGCTTAGGCATTGCCAGTTTCCTCAGCCTCCATAGGGTCACTGAGGGCGCCCTCAAAAACCTCCTCTGATTTGGCCTCGGCCATAGCCTGGTCTACCTCAATACGGGGCAGGGTTTGAGAAGGCATCGTCTCTTCCCTGTTCTGCACTGATCCACTGCTTGTGGAGCTGCTATATTATTGTTTTGGTGGTCTGAAAGTTGAATTTAAAGATTTTGAAGATGAAGATAGAGATTTAGAGAGTGGGCCTTTGTAATAGAAGTAGCGGCTCCCACATAAAACCTCTCTCTGGTCGAACTTGAAGATTGTTGTGTCTGTGGCTGTTGTTTCTTAGCGGGTGGAAGTCTAGGCACTTTAAACTTACCAGGGCTCTTGGCATCCATGTGCTGATATTTATCAGGCTTTGGCTTGTCATCGCCCAGTGCCTTCCTTTTCATGTCCGTTTGGTTTAACCTTTGCGACCCCATAAAGATGTATTGATTAAAGACTGCAATGTAGTATTCATTAACACGGTTTCCCTGGGCTTCGATGACTAGTTGTCTGTTTGCAAACAAACACACCTGGGCATACCATCTACCAATTGCTGTGGGCATGATCAGAGCGGAATCTAACTGTAAGAATATCATCAGGGTCATGTCCTGATGACAGTAAAGACCTCTGAAGTGTCATAATCCTGAAGCCATCTGGGATTGAGTGCTAGAATGATCCATTCCCAGTTTTCCTCAGGTACCCGTTATCTGTCAAAAATAAGACCACCTTGCTCTTGAAATTGCTGGTGGTAATTGTCATGAATCTCAACCATGGCATCGTTAATTATTGTATACACTATCGGCCATTCTTGGCAGTCAAAGGCAAAATAATTGGCCACCTCTGAATTTTCAAATGAGATAGGGCCAATCATTCGCCTCTGTTCTCTCTGCCATTCCCAATAATCAATCAGAGTCTCTGCCAATCGACCCGAAGTGACATATTGAGATGCTTCCCTCACAGGTCTAGCAACCACATCCAATTTGACATTTTTGTACAATTTTTCCTCTGATTCAAAATCGGGCTTTACCAATGTGCTTCCTGCCTGCTCCTTAAAAAATTTCCTATGCTTGGCAGTATAGCTTGCGGGAACGGACGTAGATTTGCCAGATTTGGTACTAACCTCTCCGCCAGTTTTCGATACTGTTTGTGTCTGAGTGTACGTCACAGCAGATGTTGTAAGTCTATCTGATGTCATTTGACTCTTGGAGGTCTCTGATTTTGACTTTTGAGTCATTGTGGTCTAAATATTTAAAGATATCATTAATTTTGATATTTATTCCCCTTGTTTCAGGGTCTAATTAAGGTCTATAATTCACCAACACCACTACACCAAGGAGGTTAAGTTTCATAGAAAGATAGATTAGTGCAGGCTTGTTTTAGGTGAGCCACTGATATAACAAACATATAGCTGGTAGGCAACTAACACATTACCAAATCTTACCCTTACTACCTCTATATGTTGGGGAGGGTAGGCCTGATCCGATTGTCTACCATTTGATTGGACACCAATCTCTGACCAGCTACTTGAGCGACCAAATATGCTCCATTTGTGGTGCTCAGTATTTACAATTTTTATAGCGCTCGACATTTATAACTTTTTTTTCTTATGATTTTGATTTCGAAAAATGATATAATTTGATTTGAAAACAATTAATTTTCGTTGAAATTTGATAATTTAAAATTTGAACGGGCTAAACCCAAGGTTCTAGGTTTCCCTCAAAAGGTCTAACTCTTGCCGATAGCAGATCTATTTCCAAATTTGGAAATCCCTGATTGGCTATGAGTTTCCAATTCTCGGTACTCCCATTTTTGGTTCCCTCTAAGTTCTAACCTCATCTGCCCTTAATTTGGGGCACTGAGTTGGTCTTCCAGTGACTTCTGGGCATTTTCAGTGATTTCCAAAAATGTTTAATAAAATAAGTTGGAAACTTACCATCGATGAAGAAGAATCAATTATCTTGCCACTGCGGCCTTCCGAATTCAACGTGGCGCTCGGGGTGCAACCACTCGCGTGTCTGAGCTTGTTAGTGGTTCCCTGTACCTTTTCCCATTTTCGAAAATTTTTTTTCGAATAATATAATTTCCAAAATTTTATAAAAATTTTTCTGAATGCTGAAAAAGTATAATTTAGCAACTTTGCTAATTTTCTTTTTATGTGATTTGTGGAGTTTTAATTCTTCCCTCCTGTGGAAGTATAGAATTCAGATGAGCGGAAGCATCGATAATTTACTTTGGAAAAATGAAAAATTTTGAGAATTGTAATTTTTTAAAAAGATCCGAGAAAATTTTTGGGTTGTCACTTTGGTCTAAAACTGCGAAGAATTTTTTCTAAAGTCTGAAATATATGAAAAAATGTACAAAAATATTACGAATATGTTATAAACACAATAAATATTACATGATTTAAAAAAAATCAAATTTACAAGTACCTATGCACGCAAGATATATACACAGAAAATCTGCACAACATTGCCCATAGATTCCCCTTAGGCGAAATTTCACAATGAATGTGAATGATTTGGTGCTCCAGTTGTAACTGTATGCGCCATATTGGAAAGTGACGTACTTTCTTCGCCTGGTGCATCCTGATTGGCTCGTGCTATTCACAGAAAGACCCTAGTGTTCTCATAATGAAAATGTTTCAAGGTGCTGATTGAAAAAATTTGGCGATTTGGTGGGTTGTCCCAATGGACAATGGTGACAACATTCTCCACTGCTCGCAACATGTCCCAAATTATGATTGGACCGGACAATGGTAGTCCTAATTTTTTCTGCTTATCTACTTTTAGCAGAACCCAGTCCTTATCTTTGAACTTATATTCCTTGGACTTTTTATCAAAGTATTTCTCCAATTTATCTGCAGCACTCTGGATATTTTTTGCAATATCCTCGTACAGGTTGACTAAATGATTTGTCAACACAAATTTGTATGCCTCTGCATTGACATCTGGCATTACAATATTGTATGCTTTCGACAAGTTTAACCGGAAGGTTGCCTCATGACTTCTAAGCAATGAAAATGGGGACTGCCCTGTTGCAGCATGTGGGGTAACATTATAGGCAAAGACCACAGCTCTCAAATATCATGGCCAGTTGTCTTTCTCTTCAATCCCCACTTTTCTGAGCTGCTTTATAAGTGTCTGATTGAACCTTTCAACCATACCATTTCCCTGTGGGGGTATGCTGTTGTATAAATTTTCTGACACTCTAATATCTTGCAGATTTCTTTCATGAGATTTGAGGTAAAACAACCTCCTCTATCACTGAGCAATCTCCGTGGAGTCTCGTATCTGAATACAATAGCTTGTAGAAAAGTATCTACAATGGTGCTAGTTGACTGAGATCTGTTCAGCTTCAACCCATTTTGTAAAATAGTCCTGAAAGACTATGACATATGGTCTCTTCTCACTTAGTGGAGAGATACCCACAATATCCATTGATACAATGTCAAAAGCACCTACTGGGATTATCTGTATCAGGGGTGGAACTTCAGTGTTTCCCGGGTTAGCCATCTGACAAACTGGACAAAACTTATTCCAGTGCCTGACATCCTTTTCTATTCAAGGCCACCAGAACCATTTTTTAATCATAGCAAAAGTTCTCTTGAACCCTTGATGAGTCATCGTAATGGCACCATGGTACTGGTGCAAATTATTGTCTCTCAGACAGGATGAAATGACCACTTAATCATCAGCTCCCTGTCCAACTTCATGGTAAAACACTTCATTCTGGATGTAAAATCCACTATGATACTTGGTAATCCCATTTGAGCCCAATCTATCAAAATAAGGTTTCAATACCTCATCTTTTCTCTGCAAGAGGGCCATGAGATCATCTCTAATTAGCCCTCTTAGCAACTCATTTTCTTTGGGGTCTGCCAAACTAAATTCCGGTTCCTTTTCCAGATATAACCAGGTAACTCTTTTTTCCTTACCTTTTTCCTGGTTACCTCCTGGTCACCAGGGGGAACTTGAGCCTGATTATTCTTTTTGACTTCTTTCGCCATGCTCTTTGTAGTGACGGCATTTACCAAGTTTGCTGGCAAACTTGATTTTGGATCAACTTCAGGATCTTCAGGATATATTTGGGTGAATTTCGAATTTGTGTCAAGTCTTTGACTTTCCTAGATTTTATCTTCCCTTTTCAGCTCTGGATATAACTGAGTACTGTCTTCAGGATTCTGATCTGTCAAAATTCTGAATCTCCTCACCAAATTGAGATGCATTTTCTCAATTTTTTGTGCTTCCAGATCTTTCAGATTTGACTCTCATCTATCTTCTGAGAACATGTGTTCCCATTTTGGCAGTGTTTTTTCCATCTGATCATCTGGTTGTTCTATTCTAGAAAGGAAATCTGCCATGGCATTTTTTTCCAGGCACATACTCTAGTTTGTAATTGAACAGAGAGATGAATGAGTACCATCTCTTCAACTTACCATTGGTCATCGTATTGACCTTCATTGAGAGTAAAGGCTTGTGATCTGTTCTAATGATCACTCTATGGCCCAATAGATAGTGCTTGTATAACTTCAAGCCATACACTATGGCCAGACATTCTCTCTCCATGGCTGACCATTTCTTTTCATCCATTTTCAAAATCCTACTGTTATAAGCAAGAAACCAGTGATGGACTTGGTCTCCTGGTGAAGAACTGCTCCCAGTGCTGTTCGGCTGGCATCCGTCTGGAGGACAAAGTCCGTAGACCCGTCCGAAACTGGGTACATCAGAAAAGGCACTGACAACAAAGCATCTTTTAGGCTTTGGAAAGCCTGATGATGAACCTCAGATACTTCCCAAACACTACTTTTTCCAGTTAGTTTATACAAAGGTTCTGCGAATCTTGCTGGACTTGGTATGAATTTCTTACACCATTGAAGCATTCCTAGAAACCTTTGGAGTTTCTTCTCAGACTCTGGAAATGGGAACTCTTTAATGGCTTTAACCTTTTTCGGATCTGGGAAAACTCCATCCGAATTAAAGATATGTCCTAAAAAATGGACTCTCTCGGGGAGGTATTCACACTTCTCGGGCTTCAGGGTCAACTGAGCCCTTCCTAGAGCTTGCAGGACTAGCTCTAAATTAACTAGATGTTTCTCAAATGTGTTTGAGAATACAATTATATCGTCTATGTAGACTAGACAGATCTTCCACACATATGGGTGCAAAACACTTTCCATCATGCGCTGGAACTCTGCTGGCGCATGTTTTAAGCCAAAAGGCATGACTTTATATTGATATAGCTCTTCCTGGCATATGAAAGCAGTTCTCTCCTTGCTTTCCTCATCCATTGGCACTTGCCAATAACCCGATTTGAGATCCAAGGTGGTATAAAATTTGGCCCTTCCTAAGCAGTCTAGGTAATTATCCATTCTAGGAATGGGATATTTGTCATCCTTGGTGACCTCGTTTATACCTCTAAAGTTCACTACAGGTCACTTGGTACCATCTTTTTTACCTGCTAAAAATGACGGAGCTGCCCAAGATGACTTTGATGGTTCTATGACACTTTTTTTGAGCATATCTTGTACATGCTCACAAACATGTGACTTTAAATTAATAGCAGTCCTGTGATAACATTTAGCCACAGGTGCTGGATCTCCTGTATTTATTTTACAGGTCAAATAGGGTGTAGTAGTTGGTGGATTATTAGGCAAGCTAAATATGTCTTTATTTTTGGTGAGACATTTTAGAGCTTGTTCTAATTGATCAGAAAGTATGTTGGATTTAGCTATCATATTGTACAAAGCTTCCCTGAATTCTCTCTCATCATTTTGAGTCGAATCAGGTTTAGCTTGGACTGTACAAGTTTGCAGCTTCTCGGACTCCTCAACCATCTTCCCCTTCAATTGATCTTGATTAGAGGAATTACATAACATGGAATTGGTATAGCCAATTATTTGATTGCATTTCAAATGGCATCCTGATCCTGTGGTATTAGATACCATTACTACAAAATCACTCCTAGTACCATCTATTATAGTGCTATCTATGTGGAACCCATTTTCGTTTTCTTCGGACTCTACTATGATCCCATTCAGGCGATTTTTGCCTACCTTGTCCCAAAGTTTTGTTCCCAGAAGTATATCAGTACCACTAGGCAAGTAAACTTGATTGGACCTTACCACTCGCACCGAAACCTTTAGGAGGCAAATCTTTGGCTGACATTGGTCGGCAGCAAAAATCGTGGTTTCCCCAGCACTCGTGGTCATGACCTTTTTTTGTTTGAGGCTGTTCCAGCATCACGTATATTCGTTGTTCCCTGTTGTTGAGGGTCATTGTCCTGTTTCTGAAATCTATTATGGCTCCTACCTGAGGATGAGCCAAAAAGTCTGTTCCCACAATTACATTTTCACCTGCTTCAGGAATTACAATTGCTTTTACAAAAAACTGTCCACACAGGGTATCCATCCTGAATTAAATATACCCATGGGCTTGGACTATTTTACCATCGGCTACAGTAACATTTAATATCGTGGGATATTCAGTGTAATCTGGACCCAAAGTTTCTTTCAGAAACTTAGCTGACATTATCATTACCAGTGCCATTCATTGGTTGATTAAAAATGTCTCCCTCCTCCCCCAAAAAATTATTTGACACATGAACGCAGTAAATTATCAATTATCACACTAATTGATCTTCATATTCCTGAATTACTCCTTCAACTTCAGCTTTTGGCTGAAAATGGGTATTCAACTGCCATTCTTGCAAAAAAATCCTGCATTAAAAGATTTTGCAAATTCTCAATAAACATATGACAAGAAATTTTGATAACAGGGAATCTTTTTAATCAAATTTAAGCTCAGCTAAATCGAAAATTGAATAGATTGGAGCTGTTACAAAAGTCTGATTATTCACAGGAAAAAGTCAGGTACCATTCCTTATGCCTCACAATGCAGACCATCGATTTTCAAAATTCCAAATTAACTTATGACAATTGCCAACAGGGCATCACAGATGACATAACTAGAACTCCATTCATCCCACCCAAGGTCTGGCCCCCTATATCTCACCCCCAGCCAAGGACAAATGGAGAATAGTTGTGCCAAATAGGGCATCACAGTTGACATTACTAGAACTCCATTCATCCTATCAAAGGTCTGGCCCCCCATATCTTACCCCCGAAACGAAAGGAAAGGAAAGGAAAGAAAGGAAAGGAAAGAAAGGAAAGGAAAGGAAAGGAGAAAGGAAAAGGAAAGGAAAGGAAAGGAAAGGAAAGGAAAGGAAAGGAAAAGGAAAGGAAAGGAAAAGGAAAAGGAAAGGAAAGGAAAGGAAAGGAAAGGAAAAAGGAAAGGAAAAGGAAAGGAAAGGAAGAGGGAAAGGAAAGGAAAGGAAGAGAGGAAAGGAAAGGAAAGGAAAGGAAAGGAAAGGAAAGGAAAGGAAAATGGAAAAGGAAAGGAAAGAGAAAGGAAAGGAGGAAAGGAAAGGAAAGGAAAGGAAAGGAAAGGAAAGGAACGAGGAAAAGGAA
>CAWUHX010000073.1:1212686-1258400 GCA_963922205.1 Romanomermis culicivorax | reverse complement strand
AGCAGTGGTATCAACGCAGAGTACTAGATTAATTTTTTTCCTCATCATAAACTAATTTGAGTCCTTTCAGTATCTCTTCTTAGACACACAAATTGATCAGTAGGGTTTAACATTCAAGTGCACAGAAATGACTTTTTGCTCTAACTTCATAGCAGTTCTTTTATAAATAGTTTGATTGTTGATGAAGACTTAAGTCTGAGAATTATAAATCCATGTGTACTTGACTTCCTTTACAATCCACATTTTTTCACTCATGTTTTTTCAGTATATTGTTGGGCAATAAAAGCTTATCAATTGTCGTTCTGCACACTTTCTCAGGATTCTGACTAGAGCCTGCACGCAAAAGAAGAGGTAATTTTAAAAATGCACACTACTATTTACGAAAGTATTGTTAATTATTGGTTTTCATCTTCTTTGTGATCCTCAGTTATTTAAATTTTGCTATTGATGCATTTAAGATAATTAGACAATTGGTTGCTGATTCTTAAGTGCATTAATAATTTCTCCAACTTTACTCAGTGCTCCTGTATATCTATGTATTTCCTTCATTTTGCTTGTTATCCTTTTTTTCTCTCATTCAACTCTCTCGTCTTCTTTTCTGTTTTTTAAATTCTGTAAATCAACAATTACAGGCGTAGACACGAAAGCTTCTGTAATTATGTAGGAGTATTTACCTTTATCAGCTAGACGCTCGAAAAAATCAAATGGTTATTCCTGAAATTTAAATAACCTTCCCATTCTGTACATCCTCACAGATTTTTTTTGAGTCCAATGTTTACATGTAATTCTATGCATACACATCATTCATGTAATTGTTGATTATATTTGGCTTTCCTCAGTATTCATGGACAAATTCGATTCCTTCATATTGAACAACAACGTCTCTATATCTTGTCAAACCATACGAAAAATCGCAGCATTCATAGCTGAAGTAAAGCAATCCATGGAGGATTACTTTGGACACAAAATTAGTTTGGAAGTATGTCACTTTTCCGATCTTTTCCTGTAGAATTTCCATTGTACACAATTAAGGCATATGGATCTACGATCACTGGACTTGCTGTCAATCAAGCATCAGACTTGGATTTGTCAGTTGATTTGATATATACCGATTCATCATCAAAGAATGCCAAAATTGAAACATTGCGCCGTGTAGCAGCCTTCTTCTTAGCCAAACGCTACAATTTCAAAATCCTAGGACAAATTGAGCTACGGTTTAGAGCACGTGTACCCTTGATCAAATTCACAAGTGAAGGCATCGATGGGTCAGAGTGGGAAATTGAAATTACCGTTACGAACAGACATGCATTACAAAATTCTAAATTGATCAAAAAGTACATCGAACAATGCCCCATAATCAAAAACTTCATGGTTTTTTTGAAAGTAATTTTTAGTAGCATGAATCAACGACCAACGTGTAAATTGTCCAGTTACGTATTATCAATAATTGTTTTGAAATTTTTTCAAATGCATTCATTTATACCCATATTAGAGCTTTGCCAGGATACTGGATCGTTTATTATAGCCTCAGACATCGAAACAATGCAATCAGCACCAAGGAGTACTGCTAGCATTTTTCGTGATTTACTCGAGTTTTTGATTAACATTTTTGAATTGAAATCTGCCTTTGTAGTCAACATTACAGATGTTGATGTATCTGTATTGATTAATACAAATTGTAAATTGATTGTTGTGGATCCGCTTGATCCTACTGTGAATTTAACTCCCGAGCACTTGCAGGAAGTTTGTTTGTTGTACTACAATGCTGTGAAAACTTTGCATGGCCTTCTGGAGAGTGAAGACTTTTTTTTGTACATATCTGGTACACCACTGTCGAGTGTTTCTATGTCCGCCTTACTGAAATTTGTTTTAACTCATTTTTGAAATAATTAGCATGCAACATAGAGTAAAATATACACTGTAATAGTTGAAATGTATTCAACATTATCCTTCCTTCCTTCTTTCCTTCCATCCTTCCATCCTTCCTTCCTTCCTTCCATCCTTCCATCCAGGGCCGTATTTAGAGGGGGGGCGGGGGGGGCGGTAGCCCCCCCTGTCGTTGTAACGAAAAATTTTTTTTCCAGCCCTTGTTGTAATAAATAGCAGTTGGTGGAAACTAGTGACACTGACGTTCATATTACCTATTCAAATATCCTTGAATTTTCATTCTAAAACTTTAAATTAAATTATTTTTTCAGAGTAGCATTTTAAAAATATCAACTATAAATTATAATGAAACGTAGCTTAGAACAGTTTGGTTTTCAATCATCAAAACGAACGGCTCAAAATGAATCGATAGCAGCACCTATAGCCGAGCCCATAACACGTGAAGCCGAACCGCAGACACCTGAAAAGTCATACACTACGCTATATTTTCTTGACACTTCAAAATTGTCTATATTTTTGAAGTCGCCCCCCCTATCAAAAATTCCTGGATACGGCCCTGCTTCCATCCTTCCTTCCTTCCTTCCTTCCTTCCTTCCTTTCTTCCTTCCTTCCTTTCTTCCCTCCTTCCTTCCTTCCTTCCTTCCTTCCTTCCTTCCTTCCTTCCTTTCTTCCTTCCTTCCTTCCTTCCTTCCTTCCTTCCTTCCTTCCTTCCTTCCTTCCTTCCTTCCTTCCTTCCTTCCTTCCTTCCTTCCTTCCTTCCTTCCTTCCTTCCTTCCTTCCTTCCTTCCTTCCTTCCTTCCTTCCTTCCTTCCTTCCTTCCTTCCTTCCTTCCTTCCTTCCTTCCTTCCTTCCTTCTTTCCTTCCTTCCTTCCTTCCTTCTTTCCTTCCTTCCTTCCTTCCTTTCTTGCTTCCTTCCTTCCTTCCTTCCTTCTTTTCTATTGTAAATTTGGCATTGATTGTTGATATTTTGATTCGATTCACCAGGATTTTGTTTGTATTAGGGTCGACTTTGTCAAGTGCATTGTCTGTCAGCATCGGCTTATGGCAAATGCTGCTGCACCGCTTGATTTCTGAAGAAAAACTCAATCGCTTTCAATGCCTGGTGAGGCAATACACCACTCAATTAAGAAATAGTTAATATGTGAATATTTGTTCCAGGTTTTCGAAATATTTGTTGGTGGACAGTATTTCTCCTGGTATCAATGTGAAAGACGTCTACGCTAGTTACAGTCATTATTGTATGACTGGAGGACATCGAATCCTGAAAATGAATGCATTTGGCGCATCAATAGCCAAACAGAAAGTCTTGCGATATCACAGTGGCAATCGATCCATTTATGAAGGAGTCAGATGGAAAGTACCAAATCAATGCGAACTTTTTGGGAGGAATGGCTGCCAATGCTTCGTAAGTTTATGCATGAAGTTTATGCACTCTGCCATATTTTTTGGAGGTGCAGTTCTTAAATATAACTGCAACTCCAAGGGATACTGACTGACTAGAATTATAGAACTCAGAACTACACATCAGTTGATGTTAAGTTGTATTAAACTCGACCATTTTAACACGTTTCAGCTATTATCAGTATGCATAAAGGCGCATTAACACTTACATGTGTTAATTTAACTCAAGATTTTAGTCCACCTCATAGTAAAAATAAAATTTAGTTTACGATAATCTGAGAAAAGATCGATTTTTTTCATTTTCGTTTAATAATTTTTATTCTTCCAAATTAAATGCATGCTTCAAGGTTTGAAAGGATAAAATTTCAAGGCATTGAAGGTTCAAGACTGTACCTATCAAAAGCACATTCTCAAATATCTCCATGAGTGAGCAAATGTATTTCTTGTGCAAAACACGGCTTTTCATGTTATTGAAGTCACAACTTAAGCTCACTGAACTGAGGATCAGGAAGACACTTGCAGCACGCTATGCGGCTCACAATGTCCAAACTGTTCTGCCTATCTTTATCTAACATCTGCTCTGGAACAAAAACCTTGCTTTTTGATATTAGAAGGTTTTCGTCTGTGCTCCTCCATTATTGGAATATTGGGTTGAAGATTATGTACATCCATAGTTTCGAAACGGTTCCTACATATAACTGATCTTTACCATATACATTAATATAAAAAATGTGGAGTGCATAGGGTAATATTCCATTTCAGTTTGATGCTTCGAAATGTTCAATATTACCACGAATTATTTAAACTGGCAATCGTACACTACTTATTTTCCAATAAGCAGTAGAATACAAAGAAATCTAGATAAATTCATAAACAAAAGCTGATCATGCACAAAAAGATAATTTGCTTTTTTTGTTAATTTACCTAATTGTTAAAAGTAGACTTCAGTTTTCTAGGAAAAATCTCGTTCTATTGCAGAAATTATTTTTCAGACGACATTCTGTTCAGAAATTCGTCACTGAATGTGCGACATGGTGGAAGCAGATAGTAAAATAAGCTCGAAACCAAAGATGAATTAGACAGCTGAAAAAATTCAACAGTTTACTGGATTTAATAAAATAATACATGCTTTTTTAGAAATAAAGTTTAATAAAAAACGGCAATAGTTTGAAAATAAAAAAAACAACATAAAATTTGCATAATTTATCGAACTTTATAGCATGGCGTGGAAGCAAGAATTATTTCTGTGTGAAGACGCAGATTGATACAAATCGGAACATTCACTTTCAAACCTAAATTTGATTGTGGGTGAATGAAATGCCTGTTTTTGGTTTTAAAAGGAAATTAACACGAGTTAAGTGATTTATATTTAACACCAAAGTGTTAAATATAAATCACTTAATTTAACACGAAAGTGTTAGATATAAATCACAAAATATTTAACACGAAAGGAAGGCTATTTATCTAAGCAGTGCTTAACTTGCCTTAATGTATACGAATTAGAGTTAAGTGGTGTTAACGACTTGACACGTGTTAAAGTTAGTGACCTCTGTGCATCTGGCCCTAAGGTTTTTTCTGCCTGCCTCGATAGCGAAAAATCTTTTCTGCACACGAAAATTTTTTCCGTTCAAAGTTGATATCATTTGAAAAATGCGCCAATGAGGAAAAATAAATAACCAAGAAAATCTTCGAACGTATCTTTTTTTCAAGTGAACAATATTATTTTAGAGTAATTGAACAAAAAATGGTTGCTGCTGGCATGTCTGTAATTAGAGCTCTAGATTTACAGTTTTCAGTTGATTCAATTTCTAGATTCTAGAATGCTGCGAAATAGCTCTTTTTAACCCTTATCCCTAAGGTAAAGGCTTCAAATTTTTGAGTTGAAAATCTTCTATTTATGATTTATCAATGAAAAAACTGTGTTCACAAAATTCAGAAAACTTCGAGCAAGAGAAAAGATTAATCAATTAAAAGTCTCGATTTCAGTTAAAATCCAAACCGAATACTCGTAATTATCAATTGAAAAATGAAGTGAGCAATTTTAATTCATGGAAATAATGAAGTTCTCTGGTAGGAGCCGCCATACAATTTTTGAACTCATGATAAAAAACTCATTCAGAGATCATTTGTAATATTATCAGTTTACATTTTCAGCCAAAAATGATGGTGTGATAATGTGTGAAAAATGATAAATTACTAAGGAATTTTTCGTTAAAGGTCAACAAATTCCCGAAAATTCTGGTTCTTACCACATTTCCGAAGAAAGTTCCGAGTTTTAGTCAATGAACTATGAGATAAGACGGCTGTGCTTCAGCTTTATTTTAGTGGATAAAAATTCAAAATTGCGGCTCTTTAAATTGCACCAAATGCATTTTTCCATCAATGGCAACAATATAAACGCCCAAAAAATTTCAGTTCTGTGCCGAAAATGCCCCAAAAATTTTCTGCACGGCCGTGCGAAAGAAACCTGAAACAGGCTACAGTTTGTTAATTTTATGTTACTTTCGAAAGTACGATTCTCTCTGTTGAAATAGAAATAAACAACGATGTGATTTATATTCTTACAAAGCAAAAACATCCTAATGAAACTGTTTTATGGGATCGGTATTTCTCTTTATTTTCAAATATGACATAAACTTGCACACTCTGCAGATAAATATTTGCATATCTAGAACGTTTTTGGAGCTGGAACTAATAGAAGCAGCTAATAGCCTAAACTCCATCAAAAATGAAGGCTCAAATGGAGATTCAAACTCAAATGTACTACAGCCCCAAAAACAGACCTGGCATTTAAAAACATCTGATATATTACATAATCATTATCACTATCTAGAGCGTCTATGTTTGGAGTACTATCATTTTACAGACTGAGACAGGATATAAATTGCTATAGTCTGTTTTTCTTGAAATGCTTCCAAATAATGAAAGTGGAAAGCAAGTAGTATTTCAGATTTTTGTGATTTTCTGATAAACATTGTATCATGTAGGACTGGAACTTTGTGAGCATACTGGCCTAACCTTTATCAATTTTTCGAGTGAAAAATTGTATAGTAAGAACTTGAGTAAACGATTTTGACGGCAGTACTGATTTGTGTCACTTTTCTATTTGGAAGCATTTTATAAAAAACAGACTATAGATGTCATTCCCATTTTGATGGTATGGTTCTGATATTACTCTGTAAGCGCTTGCAGCGTTTTATGAAAATTGAATATGAAAAAAATTTTATGAAAAACCGAATTCCAAAAATCAGGTAATTAATTGAAAACTCAAGTTTACTTGGAACCAAATTTTGAAAAACAAGGAACAAAATTTCAAAAATCAGATTGATTGAAAAAACCGATTTTCGAGCCATCAACAATTTCAGTTGTTCAAGAATCATGTTTTTACAAATTTTGAATAAGAACAAATGTTTTATACCTGGCAGGTGTGCTCAGGAGGTAAACATGCTCAGGTCCGATTTCGAGAAGGATTGACCCGAAGTAGCCATTGTTCTCAGTGCAGAGGTTCACGTTTTGGTTAAATACAAGTTCAGGGTTCAGATTGAAATCCCTCAGGCGTATTAAAAATTTTGCTGCTTATCAATAGTTTGGATCTTGCCGTCGTTTGTTTTTCTGTTAACAAGACTTTCCAGCCTACAGTAGTCGAAACATGAAGCCTTAGAAGCTAGTTTCATATGATGCCTAACTACGTGCATTTTATAAAACGCCTGTTGATCAAAAGATGCCAAAAATATGCACTGTCCTCAAAATCATTCACACCAAGCTCTTAGTGTGTAGTGTTCTACTCAGAAAGTTATTCAAGGTTAGTTGATTTATTCACAAACTTTTAGTACTACGTTACATATGGTTTAGCAGAAAATCCTAGAAATATTGAACATTGCTGGTAATTGTCAGGAACCTGTTTCAAAGTGGTGTAACTCCAAAGCCTGGGGTCAAAAAGTAAGCCGGAACAACCGATTTTAGACCGGCAAAACGAGAGACAAGTATGATTCGTAAAGCTGTCTCACCTAGTTTACTGGATCCAAATGACACCGAAAAATGCATACAAAAAGTTATGTAGGAGATGATTAGCTTGTGGACTGAACTCTACAATGTTAAAGATTTTTTCAAACAGGGTGTCCATAAAGAAGTGTAGTCTGAAAATCCTATTTGTAAGAATGGATGCATTTTTAGATTCTACTTTTCCACTTAGAAATCTATAATTTAAATAAAAATATTTACTCTGAACTTTGGAAAAATTGGGTAATTTTAGGCTCTGATAGTAATCAGGACTTTCTATGAAAATCTTGTTGCATCCATAGGAAAGTTTTCACTGACAGTATCCTTCTTAATTCGATACACTCATCTTTTTTGATTCGGCTCCCAAAATGAGCAGCCTATTTTCAAAATGAGCACACTAATGATGGAGGCGGAAACTACTGCTGCTTGAGGAATTCGACTTTTGCTTGTTTGTCTGATTTTCGAAAAAAGGTCATTAGTTTCAAGTTCAGAATTGAGTATTATTTTCAGAGTGAATTTAAAAGAATTGTTGATTTCTAGCTGACAAATTGTAATTTTTTACCTGGTTGAAGGTCTCTTAGCTGATTAAAAATGCCAAGAAATTATTGCCCAAATGCGTACAACAGCACTAATGTTTTAAATATCAACAAAAAATCAAAGAGATAAATTAATGTCCGTTTCGAGTCATTTAAGCTCGGCTTGGCGCACAATTAATTACTAATTGCTGTCAATAAGTTTGTTTATTTGAGTGAGAATAGTTTTGCCCAACACCGGAATTCACAAGAAAATGAATTTTGTAGTTATGGAAATTTTGGAGTCGAGAGAAGTACAAATATTCATCATTAAAATATCTACTAGTGTCGTCAAGCCAAATTTTATGAACTTATGTTTCCATTGCTAAAGAAATTTTCCATGTGAAAATTGGAACTGAGTGCAGGCTCATGGAAAGCTTTTGCTATTTTTTGTCGGACACACTTTGAGCCAATGCTCAAGTGAGCCTGCTTTATGAAATCTAGCAAGCTTGCAGTAATAAAGTGTAAAACACAGCCGGCTAACTCTCGACCCTAGACTTAAAAATCAAGCACTCCAAAAATATTAGGTGCAGATCTCCTTAAATTTATACCATAAACTTGGCGAATGATAGTTGTGGAAAAATTCGACTCTATTACACTGAAACTCCATCAAGTTTTATGAGCAACACATTGAGTTTGTTGAACTGTTCCAGCATGCTAGTGCAGATTCATCTTAAATGTGGTTGATTTGAAGGGAAAAACTCATAACCATTTATATGAACTAATTCCTCAGATATTTGAATACGATCATAGCAGAAACTTGAAAGTTTTCTCAAAGTATCCCCAGTTCTACTCACTGAAAACTTATTCTCTACAATTTAGAAATGTTACAGTTTGCCGATTACATTTGAATTAATATTTTTATTTTCCGGAGTTCTAATTTTTTGTATATAATGTCACCAATATAAATGCACCTAAAGTGATTAATAAAGGTCACATTCTACTATCTTATAAATCTCCTATGTGAGCAATGAAGAAAATCGAGAGCATAAACGACTGAAAGAGTATCAGAAATTTTTTCTGACTGATCCAAGGAAAAAATATATGGCGAATCGTGGGTTTTGAAATTTCATGGAATTATGTATTGGAGGGCCTGTGTGTGGCCCCAAAGCTGTCATGTCACTGGCCAATACAAGGGTAGGTGTGACCGTGATGACCAAAACTCACAAGAAATGCCTGAATTCATAATCCATTGATTGAATGTTTGGTCAAATGCTACATGTTTTTATACAACATCCTTCACACTTTAGAGCAACAGGGGCCGCTGGTACTGATGCCACTGTAGAAAGGCTGGTACAAATGCCACTGTGGAAAAGCTTCATGGAAAACACAACATGTGGTCATTAATTATTGCTAGTAAGCCAGTTTCCTCTTTGAAATTGGTTTACTAGACCGGAAAAAATGTCTCTTACACTCCTAGTTTTTTCTCTGCAGAGGTATTGATTCACATTTAGTCCCATTCAAAATTCCGCTAAAATAGCTACATTAAAAGTCCTTACCTGTCCAAACTAAGTCTGGGAGTTCAGATAACATTTTTGTCATTAAGTTCTGCCTCTTAGCATACAAACAAACATTCTTGCAGGTCTTCATTGCTTACACTTTTTTTGATTATTACATCTCTTCCAGCTGACTTCACCAGTCATTGATGAGAAATCATCTCGAAAGATCGACCAGAGTGTTCAGACTGGATCTAATTTAATTGAAACAGGAACAGATATCCAAGATTTCGGGAACTTCAAGTCAGCTCAAATGCAGACATCACTGTCACCATATATTGTTCGAAAAAAGGGCGCAATTGATTCTGATCTATCAATTCCAAATGAAACTAGCCAACTTAATTCAGTCGTTTTGCCACGATGTTTACTCTTCCAAGAAAGTCAGCTTTCATTGGTCGAAATAATTGCAAAAGGAAGCCATGGTGTTTGCCACATTGCCCTTTTCGAAAATTCTAGAGTTTGTTACAAAATTTCTAAGCAGGATTGTGCTGAAAAGGAAGCAAAGATATTAGCTTGCTTGCCAATTAACAGAGGTTTGCCACGTTTAATTGGTTTTGTAAAAGAAAGTCAAAAATTCCCCGGACACTCAGGGATTGTAACCAAATTGCATTGCTTTCATGACTCGGAAAAGGGTCTTACCCTTGCTGATTTTATTGCAAATGGTCGATTGAATTCATCATGTTACACTGATATCCTTTTGGCATCTGTGAAGCTGTTGATCAAATTCACCAGGCTGGCATTATTCACACGGACATTAAAACTAATAATATCATGATAGAATGTGCCGATCAGCCAGTTCTCATTGATTTCAGCTGTGCTTCTTTTATTACTTCGCCCCGTGAAAGCCTAGGATTATTTAGTGACACTGCTAAAAAAAAGTACCGCTACATGCCACCAGAGTCTTTCCAACAAAATTCTTTTTTTTCCACTGAATCAGATTATTATCAAATTGGATACATAGTCCAAAAATTTGGCACTATTTTAAGAAGTAATCGTTTATTGAAAATTGGGGTGAAAATAATGGAAAATCGATGGTCAACGCAAAAAATCAAGTGGGAAATTGCCACACTTCATTTAACCTTTGGGTCAGATCGTTTATCTAGCAGCCAACGCTCCGAGCTCGAATTATCTTCATTGATAGCACACATTACGAGGGCTGAAAATAATGAAAGCGAACGTTTTAATATTATATTCAATGAAAAAGGACGCAGCATCATTGCATCAAAGGCATTCAAAAGAGGTGACTTTGTTGTTCGATATAAAGGCACATTGATGGAAGCAAAAGAAGCAAAAAGAAAAGAAGAAGCTTATGGTGTCGAACCAAGGTGTTATATGTTTTATTTTGATTACAAAGGCCAAAGGCTATGCTTGGACGCCACTACGGAGCCAGAAACTACCTCAACATCTCATGGAAGACTGATCAATCATTCCAAACGAAATGCCAATCTGATTGCGAAAACCATTTCATTTCAAAATACACCAGCTATAATCCTCAAAGCACTGAGGGACATAAATATTGGCGAGGAACTCTTTTATGATTATGGTGAAACCAATAGAGCTGTTATACTTGCTAATTCTTGGCTGACTGGCTAAAAACAATCTTGTCTGCTTACTACTAGGAGGCACAATTCTTATGTAGAATATAAGTCCTCCCATGCTCCTACAATCGCAAACTTGGTTCTGTCATCTATAGAAATTCATCATCGGAACTAAGCAACCTGATAATACTCTAAATTACTCCAGTCAGTTAAGAAGCCTGCACTTCTATGCAGTTGTATGAATTGTTTAATAAAAAGTTTTGTCATTATCCTACCTCTTGATTTCGAATAATGTCATTTGCTAATACAATATCAGTATCTTACTGTGTCTCACTGCTAGATCATTTTATACAATTTTATTAAAAACTAGCTTCCTATCTTACTAAAATAATGGGTCCTCCCATGGCATCACTATCCACTGGAAATATATATAGCTTCATTTTTTACTGTTATTGCCCCAGGTATGTGACTACTAACTCCATTTTGTGCTGTTTTAGTCAATACTCACTATTTGCATGTATACTAATTATTTAATGATATTCTAAATGTATCAGAAATTTGACAATTTGTTGTCATGAGATATCTGACTTATTACTACATAAAATACTTTTGTCTCATTTCAGATAGCTGTTCAGCACAGAAAGCTCTTTTATCAAAGCTAGAAGGTACAGAAAATTTTTTACTTCAGGTAGGTGGAACTGTCAGCTGCATAGACGAGAATGTAACTGTTGAAAATCACTATCATATGTCATACTCTATTCACAGGCAGCCGTTTGGCATGAAATATTGAACCATCATCAAATTCTGACAGGTAAAATTATATTTCTCACCATATTATCTGGCATGTTTACTTTCAGGTACCATATCATCTACTCGCATCCAATAGAACCCACTATGCAATGAAAATTTCCTCAATAGGAGTTCCGATAAACCAGGATTTTAGTGTGTAAAAGTAGTGCTCTTATTGGAATTTTCAATTATTTCAAACTAGTTTATTGGAAAATGCCCTGATGGAGCAGAAAAAGAGAACATATATGCTTGGATAGTTGCCAAGCTAGAAAAAGGGGGGTATACTATCTTTTTGAGAACTTGAGTGATAGTTTGAAAAATCTTTGAAATATCGGATTTTCATTTATTCTCATTGAGAAATTTTCCATGTCTGTGAAAAAGTATCTTGCAGTTTTGTGCATTTTGTTCCTCCCCTAGCATTGTATCAACTATTGCAAAATTTGTGTGAATGAAAATTATATGCAATGATGCTGATAACTGACTTCGTGGAGAAATATTAAATCGGAAAAATTCAAACTGTCTACTTTTTAGCCAGCACTTTCTGGTCAGAAAATAGATTTTTACCCACAACAGAATTTATGACCCATAATCATACATATAATTGGGGGTGGAGCAAGTCCTATAAGAACTCCCCCCAGAAATCGTCAGCCATATGGCTAGCCATTGGGCGAACCCCAATATTTTCCAGTCTTATGGCAATCCCTATGGTAGTCATAGGGACCTCCATACTCTTGTTTGGAGAAATGCTGAAAAATCTGAATTTTTATATGAAAAACGTCAATTTTTGAACAAAAAATAGTCAACAATGTCAATTTTCTCGGTGCTTCTCGCCATGAGTAAATTTTTTACATTTGGAAACCAAAAATTACTATTTTTTAAATCGTTTTTCAGACTTTTCTGCTGAAAAAGTCCGTTTTTTCAGATACCTCTCCTCCTAAAATTTTTCGAATCAGTGACAAAATTTCGGTGCTATACATTTATGGTTAGAAGGTGTGTTGATGAACTCAGGTGCAGAATATAGTTTTTCACAGACATGAAAAATTTTGCAATGAGGAAGAATGAAAATCCGATATAACAAAATTGAATTTTTAAACTTGCCCCCATGTTCCCAAAAATCCATTCCATTCCTTTTTTAAGCTTGACAATGACTCAAGCAAGTATATTCTCCTTTTTCTACCCCGTCAGGACATTTTCCATATAAACAACTCCACCTCTTTTTAGTGGGCATTGAGCATGCATCGAAACCTTCATTGAAGCATATTGAAGTTTTAAATTCGGTAATCTCCAGGTCAGAGAAGGAATAAAAAAACAATCTGGAAGCTATAAATTTGGAAGCAACAGATGTGTAAGCAGCATAGAATTTGAAACATGCTGTAAACAAAGTCCACTTTGGTTAAAAACTGCCTTTAGTTTTTATTCCACTATCTACTATAGTTTTCTTTAATGCATTTTGTGCCAACTAGTTGAAACTGAGTAATCTGATTAAGTTCTGATAGACGGTCATCACACCTGCATATGGCAACAACTTGCAGACATTTGTATCTTGCTTGCAGTGTTGTTTTTTTTTCATGAAAATTTCTTCACACCAAGGCTGATTTGAAAAAATAGCCTATAGTCAGGAATCACCTCTATTGCTTAGTACAGAAAAAGACTTAAAGGAGACAGAACCAATGCGAAATGGCATGAAAAATAATTAAAAATGTCCAAAGGCACTGTGATAGATCCAGCAGCACTAAAATCGGGAAACACTAGAATTCATGGGTTCTATTGGAATTAGGGAACGGATGGAGGATTCTTCAGGTATGAGGCTGGAACTCCAACCGTGCTGACCTCTGACCTCAGCCATAGCCCGAGCCAGAGGCCAGAGGCCAGAGGAATTGTGTACATTTCACAGAATATGAGTTGAACAAGTTCTCAAGTTTATGAGATGAGATAACTTGAACAGTAAGGAAGAAATACGTGAGTTCTGTGTAACTGACGAATAATAATACGAATGGATCAAGTACATTTATCCATCCTTTCTATTGATATAGTAATTTTGATGCAAAAGTTCGTCTTCGTAGTATTTTTTTGTACAAGACTAACATTTTATGTCTCCATACAAGGGTTTTTTTGGTTCAGGGGCAGCATGGAAGTAGGGTTTTCATTGTTTTGAATATACAAGTATATTTTCTAGATCAGTGAAATGGTATTAGAAGGACATGAACTCGAGTGCTATCAGGAAGAAGGTGTATGCTAAAATACAGGAAAGATTGTGTTTTGAAGCATACAAAAACATTTTCCTTGTACAAAGATTTTTTGTTTGATCTTTGTAGAGGCGATGATATTTCTTGCATGAACACACAAAAACATGAATGTTATGTTCACTGTTTCTGATTTATATTGTAGAAGGAAGAATCTATGGCCTCCGCTATGTTTTGCCTCACCTCCAGACAAAATACTGGAGGTCCAAAAAACGGCTGGAGATGCCAAAGACTCTGGCCAGAGCCAGAGCTATATTCTATCCTTAATTAGAATGAAAAATTAATTTGTTTTGAGTCTATAACAATGTCAAATTTCTTTTTCAATGCAGTTCTTCCCCGCCTTCTATTCTATTCATTTCTACTCGTATCCAAATTTGTGTTTTATAGATAGAATTTTGACCTTATGGCTTCAACATCCAGCATTATACCAGTGTCTCTGCTTGGGAGACAACATTGCTGTCAGAACCAATGCTTGGGAAAGTTTTCCTATTTGGATTTTCGCTTGTTCAGACATGATTTTTTCAAGCTACCATCGAAATTAGCATCGGAACAATGCCTCTTGGATTATCTTACAAGTCACGAATGCTTGAATAGCAGTGGAGAATATAATTTCAAAATTCGTGAAGTCCAGATTTGTACTACTGCATTCTTGAAATGCATTGGCTTCACAAGGTCACGATTTTTCAATGTGAAGAAAAAGCACTTGGCTGGTATCAGAAACTTCGCCCATGGAAATGCTGGAAGAATGATGCAACACTCAAAACGCGAAGCTATAATTGCATTTTTGCAATATTATATTGCAGAAAATTCAGAACCACAGCCCGATAATCCATCTCGGCATTTACCATCCTGCACACGTATTTCAGAAATGTTTTTAGAATTCAGACTGATGTATGGGAGTTCAGCATCTGATGAAAGTATCAGTGAAAGATACTTTCGGCAAGTTTTTACGGAGAATTTCCCATCTGTTAAAATACCTGCTGTGAGTGATTTTATGTATTGGTAATCAACATGACATAAACAATACATTTTGCAGGAGAATCGTTTCTCACGCTGTGACATCTGCTCAAAAATCAAAGAATCATATGCAAAGATTCATCAAAGCAATGATATCAAGCGATCAAAGTTGAAAGAGTATGAAGAATGGCATCGTAAAATGGCTAGGTAAGTCTACCAATCTTATGGTGAACTTATATTGCATGTTTGGCTCAATTTTCATTTTGCTGCAGCAATCAGCGACATGATTTCCACAATCAAATACAACGAGCCTTTGCTTATCCAGAATTGGAAATGTGTATAACAACAGATGGAATGGACCAACTGAAGGTGATTAAAAAACTCATTGGTACCCCACACTGCTTCTACTTCTGATTACTCCTAAATCATTTTCAATCTACACAGACAATGCTGCCATACTCGAGGATTGTTATTCGACTATTTCGAAGAGCCACTTACTGAAAATCCATGTTATGGGTTCGATGTGTTTCCATAAATCAACCATTTGTTACTTGGACATAATGGAATTTCTACATGACTCAAATTTGAACACAAATGTTATTTTGCAGGTAACTTCATAATTTACACCTTTCTTCTACTGTTCTTCCTCTAATTTCCTCCTTCTATTTCTCTATCTCCTTCTCCTTCTCCTTCTCCTTCTCCTTCTCTTTCTCCTTCTCCTTCTCCTTCTCCTTCTCCTTCTCCTTCTCCTTCTCCTTCTCCTTCTCCTTCTCCTTCTCTTTCTCCTTCTCCTTCTCCTTCTCCTTCTCATTCTCATTCTCATTCTCCTTCTCCTTCTCCTTCTCCTTCTCATTCTCATTCTCCTTCTCCTTCTCGTTCTCCTTCTCGTTCTCCTTCTCCTTCTTTTTCTCCTTCTCCTTCACCTTCTCCTTTTCCTTTTCATTTTCCTTTTCAATTTCCTTCTGCTTCTCCTTTCCCATCTCCTTCTCCATCTCCTTCTCCTTCTTTCAGTGGTTTTCTGATGTTGCAGACAATATTCCGACACAATGATGCATTGCCCAGGAAGATACATATTCAGCTCGACAATACTTGTCGTGAAAACAAGAATCAATTTGTTTTCCATTTCCTCGCATATCTGGTCGAGTCAAAGATCTTTGATGAAGTAAAGAACATTTTTCTTTTCTTTTCTTTTCTTTTCTTTTCTTTTCTTTTCTTTTCTTTTCTTTTCTTTTCTTTTCTTTTCTTTTCTTTTCTTTTCTTTTCTTTTCTTTTCTTTTCTTTTCTTTTCTTTTCTTTTCTTTTCTTTTCTTTTCTTTTCTTTTTTTTTCTTTTCTTTTCTTTTCTTTTCTTAAGTATTTTTTCTATTCAGCTAACAGTTGGGTTCTTGATGAAGGGTCATACTCATTCACAAATTGACCAATATTTTTCGCGCTTGTCGACTTATATTGGATCATCAGCAAGAGGCATATTGACTTACGAACAGTTTTGCTCAGCTGTCAAGGAATGTTTCAAAAAAAATTTGGAGAAAAATGCCGTCATCCCAACAATAGTTGGACTGGAAAACAGCGATGAAAGCATGACTCCAATTATTTCAAGACCAGCACGAATGCTAGTTGATGCCGTTCGGCTCAGAAAGATTTATGCTCTTCGTGAATGGTTGATACCATTTTCGAATAAATTGAAAAATCTCCATCCTTACCATCATTTTTGGTTTTTTCGTGATGGAAATGGCAAAGCAGTTATGAAGTTCAAGAAGTGGGCTACTGATGCATACAGTTTGAAGAATTTGATTATTTTGAATAATCTTCCTCAATCCTCACCATTGCTAATAGTGCCATCAAAAGAAAAGGTTGACTTCATAAAGTTGCAGCAAACAGTTTTGAAAGCTGAACAAGTTGGTGCATTAACAAAGGAGGAAAAAGAAGAGTGGAGTAATTTCCTTACAAATGAAGAAGAATATTTTGCTAAATATGCTGGATATGAGCTGCTGAAAGAAGAGGGTAGGTGACAGTTAATCTTCTTCAATGATGTGCTGAATTCAGAAAGTTTTAGTATACTTCTGTATAGACTCAGTGAACAGAATTAGAAAAATTTGGAACAACATCTGCTGCAGCACTTTTATAGATCGAGGAATACAACATAAACGTGATATCAACTATTGCATCGATCCAGATGATTTCGATATTGTCAAAAAGCTTGTGGCAAGAATGAGTGAAAGTGGTGATCAACCAGCAATACCTGAAGCTCTGCGTCAAGCTCGATCAGAATTAGAAACAGTCACTAAAGATGTAAGTCTTACTCTATGTTCTATTGTTGATACTTTCTTCCTTCCCTCTTTTTCTGGATTTCCATATTCACAACATATTAAGGTATGCGTGGAGCCCAATTCAAATAGAGCCATTCAAAAATCGAAGGAAAAGCTGTTCAAAAATTCGTTTTTGATCATCAATCCAGATATTGACTGGTGCTTGTCACAGTCATATTCATTGTTGGATTTGGAGGAGAAACCATGGTTGTGTCGTGCCCTAACAGAGCCCAATGAAGATGGATTGATCACTGTTCAATGGTACACTGGGTCTGTCAAATCGACTTGGAGTGTAATGAAAGTGAAACGACAGAATCGCAAGGGTATGATCAATTATACAACAACTATAGACAAAGAATCGGTGATGTTGTCACATTTTCGGCTAAAAAACAAAATGATACCGAGTGATGCATATGATGCCATTGCTTCTGATTTGAAAAAACAGTGTACCTTGTATAAATCCCGCATCCACATGTTAAGTAACAATAATTCTTGAATGCTATGATTCGAAATAATTTTTCGCCTTAAATGCTGAATTCTGTTGTTATATTTTGTTGTTGGACTTGTAATAAAAATGTTATTGCAGTATGTGGGAGACACAATTTTTTCTCTCTTTCTTTCTTTCTTTTCTTTCTTTCTTTTTTTTTCTTTCTTTCTTTCTTTTTTTCTTTCTTTCTTTCTTTCTTTCTTTCTTTCTTTCTTTCTTTCTTTCTTTCTTTCTGTTGTTGTTTTGTTGAATTATGTGTAGACATGAAATAATCATAGTTGCACAGTGCATGCAAGGAAGGAAAACCTGGATAGTTTCATCAGAGAAACTTATTTGTGCTCCATCAGGTGAGCTGTGGCTTTACTTTTACGTCACACTATTTGCCGCAATATGCATTTACATACAAGACACAAGATATGGAAAAAAATTGAGCTGTTGCTCACCTCTGTATATCATGACTTTCCTGTAAAAGTTCAGTTATGCTGCGCGTTCTTCCTCAAGTTTGCCATATGTGTAAGAGTTTTCCTAAACCTCGGGTGCATCTTGATGACAGTCGTATGACTAGTGAAGCTAACATCTTAAGCTGCAGCTTAGCTGCAGTCATGGGAAACGAGACCCGGTACTAAAGCAGACTAAATAAATCAATAATAATATTTATAAATCGGAAAAATACTAAAATCAATATGCTCAAAGGAATATCAAAAAGCTTTTTGATGATTTTCAACAAAAAAATTGTTGAAAGCTACGCAAATATTCTCAAAAGATTTGAGTCTATGCCACATGCGGTTGACCAAAAAATCGGGAAGGTTCTAGAAATGCTTGATCTCTAGCTGTAGTTATCAACAGGCATTTCAAGCAAAACAAACTATAGTTTTTCCAATCCGCAAAATATTTCAAAACAGTGTGATTAAATATGATTTCACAATCTCTTAATCATGGAGTTTTCCGAAAATACCTCGAACTCTGCTCGTGAGATAGCATTTACACGTCTATCCTAGAAGCCCTACTCAGGGCATGAAACTTGCAAGCTTTGGTCCTCTTTAAATCATTGATGTTTGATCATGCAGAAAAGGCTTGGAAATGAGTATGCTGGCCCTTAATGTCTGTTGAAGTACGATAGAAACATTGTATCCCCAATGAAGATCAGTTTGATCTTTCTTTGCTGTGTCAGTCACCTCTTCAGTGGGTAAGGCAGTTTTAATGAATCTTGAATGCAATGAACTTGGTAGACCAAATGTGAAAAGACTGCACTTAAATTTTTGTTTTTATCTGCATCCTTGTAAAATCAGTGCTAATCCACACATTATGTAAATTGTTCAGTTGATTGTTTTCACTCCATCACTATCACTAATAGCAATTCAGATCTGATTCTCGAATCTATAGGTCAAGATTAATTAATTTACCACTCATCGAGGTCTCTAGCCAGCATTCCCCAATAGAATCTAACAAATTAAGACCAACCAAAACAGGCTTTTCTGTTTTATCATCTTTTTCAATTAAATTCGAGAAGAAAAAGTTCACTCCTGGTTTGACTTTTGAATTGCATGTTTCCTCAATGACCTTGTTGATCAAAGTCGGAAAATCATGAGCATATTCCAACATGAAGCATTTGATCAACTTGCAATATTTCATCCATGAGATTCGTGGGAAAAATACCAATAATTTCATCAGTTTCAGTGAAGCACAGATTAGGAATATGATGAAAAGTAGCACAAATGAAGCTCATGTATTCTAACTGAAAGCCAGCTTGAAAGATTAAGAGTTGGATGTACAAAACAAAATCGTGTTGGGCATAAATCTCGTAAAAAGATAACAAGAGTAACTGCAGTGTGAAATTCATATACAGACAGAGCAGCATAAGGGTTTTCTACAGGGAACAGGCTAAAAACATTTTTTCCTTTTTTATACCTATTATTGCAAATGCCCTAGTTTGTGCCTATAAAAATGCTTTTATTTGGTTCATCAACATTAAATATACATTCCTTTGTTGACCCACAAGGAGTTTCCCCTGTGCTAAACTTGTTGCTATGTTTGCACCAGCTGTCAATGCATGCAGTCCCACTTGCTTGCCATTATTTTCTATTACTAGTAGAGTCATATGAAACAGTGATCTGAAGAAGCTTCCTAGCCCAGCTCCTCTTTGGTATGAAATCTCCTTGAACCCCTCAATGCTGTACCCTCTTTGTGCAGATTGTGCTGTTTAATGCTGCGAACCAAGCTTTGTAGCATTCTAGATTGTAAAATTTGTACATGTTTGTGTGTGCATACTCCATACAATCCTGTTATTTGTAAACTTATTCATTCCTATGGAAGGCCAAAAAGAGTTTCGAGAATGGAGCAGGTGTTAACTTATGATAGAAAAAATATGTCCAGAAACTTTATGGTCACCAAACAGTCAAAAAATTTACATTTTTCCTTAAGCAGAGTTTTTTTTCATCCTACCTCCTTTCATTCCAGGAAAAGGACCCCTGTATTTGGGTATTGACTCCAATACAGTTGAGGGTGTCCTTCCAATTGCAGCAAAACTTGTAGGTCTCAAAAGACAATTCTATAAGGTATGCATTACCCAAGAAAAAAAGATATATATTTTTTATAGTTTTGTTGTGAGTAGTACTTCTGGGCCCTTCCTGGCACCACCCATGCATTTTCTAAAAACTAGATGTTTACTTTTCAGCTGGCATGCCAAGCTTGTACTTCGATGATGATGCATTTTGATTAGAACGAACACTTCAGAAAATGGATTTCCGAATAGAAAATTTATTGCAAGATCAAACTTTGGATGAAGAATCGGAAACTAACGAACGGAACGAAGCACGGTCGCAATTTACGGATGGACAAAATTCGTTAATCAGTACAGCCACAAACGTCGCCCTGGGTATTGCGTCTGTGGCGGCCGTTTCAACGACTGGCTTATACATGATGCGAGAATATCTTGCCTTTCCCTGCGTCACTGGCGTTTGGTTTATGGGGCGACGGTTAGACAAGGTAATTTTACGATCAAACCTTTGGCTTGTAGGTCCGTACAACCATCGTGAAGTCACAGAATCATCAGGTTTTCGAGCACCGCACACTCACCCTCTCGACCCACATTTGATCGGTGTGATAAAGAATTATGAAGATCAGAAGAACCCCCTGTTTCAATTTCAGAATCCAACACAAGAGTTGTTACGGGAATTGGGTCCGGTTTTTTGGCCACGCGAAGTAGCATCGGACGATAGTTCAGAAAGTTACAAACTATGTCCGCTTGGCGTTGTTTGGTCCGTATCAGCACGGAAAGGACAACCTGGCCGCTCGTGCGACAACTTCGAAATATTGTATGCCGAACCTTCCGTTGTCGAAATCGTTTCTTTGTTAGGTGTCGACTGTTTAAGTGCAGATCTCATCGGAAAACAATTGACCAATTATGTTGTAGTCGAAGGCGCTCGTTGGCTATCAAACAAATTGTTTAACATTAGTCCGCTTGTCACAAATATTACGGCGAAAGGTGTGTTAGCTGACGATGTTGACGACAAGATATTGGTCCAATTGGAAGAACGAAATTCGGCACAATTCGATGTAAAATTTTTGACAAGTGTATGGGCAGAAATTTCTCAAGGTAAAACCGGAATCGAGCTAGCATGGTTGTTAGGCCCCTTTGGCGCTGTTACTGGTCTTTTGACCTCTTGTTGGGATCGCGTCGTTCAACAATTCGGAGTTGTTATTGCTGGATCGATTGTGGCTTGTGTTGTTGGTGGTCTTTTTGTCACTGGCTCGTTTGCTGCAAGTTGTCTCTGGATCGGAACAACCATCCTGTTTTACCTTGGAAAAGTTCTCCTGGTCGGCACGACAGCCAATTCTTTTGGACAAATGATCTCGCCCACACCTCTTTCACTTGGTGCGTCAATGGGTGTAGGGATGTTGTTGCAAAAGGTCTTCAACTCACAAGTAGCCGAATCAATATCACTCGCACCAATCATTTCACCACGCCCATCATCAAGTTGGACAGCTCTCGGACCTCAAGGGTTCGCTAGCGCGTTGATATGCGTGAAGGACATTTTTAAATGTTATGTCGACATTCTAAAAACATGGAAAACAAACCAACAGTGCAACTGGGGAGCTATGTGTGTCGCGATTTGGGAAGTGTTTTCCACATTCGCTTTCAGTAGCGTGACGACATGTATGACAGTTATGGCCACCGCGTGTGTATTGTGCATCACAAAAACTTATCTACACTGTTCAGATATAGCCAATCAAACCACGTGGATGGAAGAAAAAGTCATGGGTGTTGAATTTGTGAAAATGCACCCAGCTCTCCAACAATCAATCAATAAAATTTTTACACAAGGAGAAGCCGACGACGAAATGATAATGATTTTATTATCAGTTGTTTCCGTCATTGCAAATCCGATGTCGCTCATCACGATGATGTGCTCCTTCGCAACAAAAACTATTGCCACATTTCTTGTCGACGGCAGGTTTTTATCGATGGGAGAAGCCAAGGAAGTCTTCTACACTGTTTCAGGTTTGCCCGTTTGGTCAGCGGTTTTCGTCTGTGCTGGAGACCTTGTTCAAATCTGGTCCTCAGTCAAAGGTATGCAAACCAGAGACAATTTGAATGGTGTCGTTGATGAAGCAAACAACACCCCAACGGCAATGAGTACTTTTACGGGTTGCCCAACTTGCACAACAATTGATGACGACCTATCACGCTACTACGATGCCGACAAATGGCATGATCGTTTAGCTGGAACCATTCGCAGCGCGCCTCGAAGTCTTTACGACTTTGGAGTCAACGGCGAGGTTGATCTAAATGATGTAAGTGACGGATTTTTGTACTGGCATACGAAGAAACAAATTGACAAACTGCGCGAAAAAGGTACTCATGTAAAAATTGCCTCTTACGACATGACCAACGCCTACTTTTGGGAGCAACTTCCCCCCGCGGAATTGCAAGCTTGCAAGGAATGGGCAAATTACAAATCGTCATTCACATCGAAGTCTTCCAGTTTCTTTGGGAGCATTATTGGTGCCATCATCCGCGTGATTAACGTCTTGAAGGAAACTCGGTCAAAAATTTGGACCACAACACAAAATGTTGACGAGTACAAGGTGATGGGCAAGACATGGCAGGAAAAATTTATCGTAGTCGCTAACTGCCTCTGGCTGTGGATCGTAAAAATTTGGGAACTTATGGGCGGTAAATTGTTAGATTGGTTTTGTGGTCCCGATGTTCCCCGATCCGCCATGCTGAGCACCCTCATGGGTGATGTTGGTAAGATGGAATATGTTGACAACATCCCTGCAAACACTGCATTGCTCGACTACATCATGACGCTTCACAATTGGCCCGAAACATCAAGAAAAATCGTTTCATCACTCGTTTTGTGCCAAAGTTACCAATGTGATTGTACGAAATCACTCGTCGGACTTCTTTTTCTTTTTATCTTTCCTCGTATTAATCCTAGAATTTTCGGCGTTTGCCACCTAAAGTTCGTGTTACCGATTTTATTGATATCGTAGTTACAATTAGTCTTTTCGTTTTGTCGTTCGTATTGCAATGGTGCCCCGCTTGTTCTTTGCCAGAAAAAGTATTCATTAGTTTTTGTGTGCGTTTCAAATAAAATTACAAAAGAAAATCTACATTTTGTCATTTGCCCCTGACAGTATGAAATCTCCTTGAACCCCTCAATGCTGTACCCTCTTTGTGCAGATTATGCTGTTTAATGCTGCAAACCAAGCTTTGTAGCATTCTAGATTGTAAAATTTGTACATGTTTGTGTGTGCATACTCCATACAATCCTGTTATTTGTAAACTTATTCATTCCTATGGAAGGCCAAAAAGAGTTTCGAGAATGGAGCAGGTGTTAACTTATGATAGAAAAAATATGTCCAGAAACTTTATGGTCACCAAACAGTCAAAAAATTTACATTTTTCCTTAAGCAGAGTTTTTTTTCATCCTACCTCCTTTCATTCCAGGAAAAGGACCCCTGTATTTGGGTATTGACCCCAATACAGTTGAGGGTGTCCTTCCAATTGCAGCAAAACTTGTAGGTCTCAAAAGACAATTCTATAAGGTATGCATTACCCAAGAAAAAAAGATATATATTTTTTATAGTTTTGTTGTGAGTAGTACTTCTGGGCCCTTCCTGGCACCACCCATGCATTTTCTAAAAACTTGATGTTTACTTTTCAGCTGGCATGCCAAGCTTGTGTTTCTCTGCCCACAACAAACTAGTTCTTGTATATAAAATTCTTATGGACAAACTGATAAAGTATAGCCTCTTCATCTTGCTTTTTCTAAAAATAGATTTCTGGGAAAACTTGATATTTACTTTTCAGCTCATGTTTGTTTTTATCTGTAAACTAGTTCTTGTACATAAATCTCACATAGACAATTGATGAAATACAGAGAAAGTACTTTCTCTGAAACTTTTCCAGTGTGCATGAAAACTAGCTTGTTACAGTACCAATTGTAGTATCAATGCATGTAGACAAGTGGATGAAATAATATAGTGAACAAACATTGTTTTTCAATGACCAAACTTTTCTACTAGATGAAGAAACTGGTTCAGCCAGATAGGCCAGGCAGTGTATAAATATAATGATTAAAAAAGAAACTTCTTTAAGTAAATTTGCTCAAGCAGACAGTTAACACATAGACAAAAAGGACTATAAAAACTCTCAAAAACTGGTCGAGAATCATTTTAATTATTTTTTCAAGTGTCTCTTTTTGAAAATAGGTTGCTCCAATGATTCTAATATTAGTGATTCCCACATATTTGATTTAAATGTGGACGATTCTTTTTTGGATTGGATTCTCAGGGATCATTAGAAGATGCAGAAAAAGAAGATTGACAGCCCACTCTACCCGGTAGCACTCAAGGTGCTTCTTCAGTGTTACTTGACAATAGTAACAATTTGGATGGAGGCAACTCTAATCAGCAGGGTGGTAAGGTCAAATTTTCACTAGAACACTTACTACCTTGGCCAAGGTGCAGAAAAAAGAGTATGCTTATTCCGAACAAGTGGGCAAACATGACAGTTCTTCTTGAGGAGTCTCAAACATTTGTGGCAAACTTAGGCCACAGAGCACATCGATAATCTATACCTAAACATTGGGCATGGAAATAAGATTTTTTCGGATTAGACAAATAGAAAAGATCAACTTGGACCAGAAAATTTTGAGTCAATTTAATAAAATAATCCATTATTAGTTCTTTGAAAGCTATCTAAAAATTTTAAGAAGAGAAACTTGAGGATAAAAGGCGGAAATTTTACAAGCTTTAGGACAATATTTACCAATGATTCTCATAGATTTGCAAAGGGAACAATATTTAGGACTATAGCCTACAATTTGTCTAAAATCCAATACCCAAATCCTATAATCATTAATTCTCTAACTTCATCCTAGCTCAAAAGTCAGCTCAACAAAAATTCTCAATGAATCAAAAAGAAATCAGTTGCATCAGGGTGTTGTAAATCACAGAGGCTCCAATAGTTGTACTCAGAGTAATTTTTGACATGTCTGAAATAATGATTACGTGACAAAAAGACTGAATCTTTACCAAAAACTTACTTGCCCCAAGGATTCATATTAGATGGACAATCATTGTGATTTCACAGTTCTTGAACAATTATTCTTGAATTTATTCACAATGTGTTTTAACTTGCAGGTCAACTCAATGAAAGTAATGTAGAAATTCATGATGCTCTATTAGTGCCACTTTGTTTACCAGCCTCACATTGGGCAGCCAAATTATTGTTTGCTTTGTTTTTGTTGGGATCAGCTCGTGATATTCTGTATTTATGGCCTTGAGTTCCCAATGAGAACAATAAAGGGTAACAGGCAAGATTGATGTTGGGATGGAAATATGGTATCTCTGTCATTCTACAATTTTTTTCCGCTGAGCTCAATCCAGAAAATGTCTGGTGGCTCTCAATTTATGCTGTGTCAAATAATGACAACTTTCTGTTCTTTGGTAAATCTGTCCTGTGTGTATTTATTTCACCATTAGCAACCTGCAAGTCATGTACTTCATGATTTGTAAGTAAAATGACATGGGAGGGAAGTTCACTTCCATAAAGGGCTATATATTTGACAATTTTTTGTTTGTGCAGTTCAGATGCGGAACAATACAGTTTGGCCAAGACATTGTTGGTTCAAACTATATGCTCCAGAACTGACATTTGTTTTTTATCCAGGCTTTTATTTTCATACCTATTAGTTTGATTGCATGATATTGGCCAAATTTGTGTTTTTTTATCATCTTTGGCAAATAAATCTATCTGGCTGTTGTATTGTATTTTTGGGCACCTTTCATGAATTTCGAGCAGTTGATATTTATATTGATGTTGAAAAAGAACCTAATTTTTCCCCACTTTGGTTCAAATAACACAACCAGCATTTAAAAATTTGTCATTGTTTAAGTCATTGTCATAGAAAATATTTATGTCCTTTGTCAAAATTTTCATTAGCTCAATGACACTTTGATTGACAAGCATTATTTTTCTATAAAAATAAACTTCATCCCTATAGAGTCAGTTGACTACCAAATGCACTACTGCAAAACATTGTTTCCAGGTTTTCAATTCAAATAGACTGAAATCTTTCTCATAATCTTTCTTATGATTTTGACATGTCCCTGAATGTCCCCTGCTTTAAATTCCAATGCTCATTCACACTCAAGATCAGAGATACTTTTTCTAAATGTGCAACTTTCAATTATCAGGTTTTAAAATTTAAAAATTGCAACACTCTCAATATTCTCTCAGATAATGTGTTGAACCAATTATTTTCCAAGAAATAGATAGAAAATGATTAGTGTAGTGCATTTGTTAGTCTGTTAGTGCATGTTGATTAGTACCGCTGCGATCGTAAAGTGCCTCCACATCACAGAATGGCTGAAACAACAACAATTATTCTGTGTTGTTTTAAGATCATCAAAGCCATGCTGACTGAGCAGTGTGCTAGCTGAAAGATTAAATAAGAAACCTGAAATCTAGGTTTAGAGCTTGTATGAATTAAAAATTTTACTGCATTGGCATTTGTTGAGCTATAATTGACAGATCCTATGTAGTCAACCAAATCGTTGATTCCCAAATGTACGACTAACCGCAGTTTGGATAAAATGCTCAAAATGTGAGCAAGCTTTCCCATATTTCTCAGAGTACAGCCTGGGATGGATAACAATTCTGGATTTCTACTTCGCATACTATACTGTCCCTGAATAAGACATATTTGGGGTACTGTGACAATTCCATATTCTGCCAAACTTGGCTTGATATGTTTTGGCCCTCCTCTTTTTGACCTGAAGAAAGAAGCAAGATTCAAGGCACAATTTAATATAGAGCATGAGTTATAGTAGTTACCAATGCCCCAGAATTCATCTCTCACCAACTCTACAATAAACTCATCTTATGTTCAATGTAAGAAATTTTGTACGTCACCATTTTGAATATACTGTCAAAAAAGTGATATTTATAATGTTTTCATAGACCACAAAACTCATTTTCAACTGACCTTATGTTTGTTCAAAGCAAACATGATCCAAAACTTAATTCCACCCCCCTCTTTGTGTCTTTTATTCTGCTCACACATTTCTTCATTGTCAGAGGTTCTATTTTGTTCATTATCTCTGGGATTAGAATTTTTAAAAAACTCTAGAACTGACAAATAATGGTGTACGTTTGGCTATTTCCTGCTGATTTGAGAACATCACCTCCTGGGATTGGTACGCCTGTTCATTGCTTGAATAAAATACACTATCAATCCAAATTGATGCATTCCAAAAATGGGATGAAATTTTATTTTCCCGCGTTTCAGAGGGCAAAAACCTCAATGCCCTGTATGCAACATGGTCGTGAGACTGGAACAAAAATCTTTGACATTGCGAAAACTGTGAAATACTGAAATCATAAAACCTGCAATGTTAGGTCTTTTCATTTAACAATCTGCATGTGTTATTGTGTCTTATGTGCATTAAATGAAACACCATTAGAAAATAATTCATGCAAATGTTACTCTCTCCATAAAATTTTTCAGTCTAAAAATTGTTGAACCTATGATCAGTACACTCACAACCATCAATCCTGTCAAATATTGCTTATCAAAAAATCACCAAAATGTGAAATATTACTTCACAAGCATTTGAAAAAAGAGACTATACACTCAGATTTAAATATATTTTCTTAGCCTAAAAAATTATACTATCATTATTAGAGTACTTTTTTTGCATCCAAATCAACATTTTACACCAGAAATTTATACCCTTGTTAAATCTACAGCATACATTGCATTGATTGTACCTGCATCTATTTACATTCATTTTTTCATTCATGAATTCAATCAAATCATTCTTTGAGCATACTTTCCAACATTGATTAAGCAAAAGAAAATTTTCAATTTCAAACAGGTTTTGAAAATTACTTTTTTCAACACTTTTTACTCTATATATATTTCGTAGTGTACAAATTTCAAAAACTAGTAAAACGCACTATTTTTACTATTTTCTTCGATTCATGCTCATCTTAACCAAGTGAGGGTCTCAAATTCAATCTAAGCACCTGTTAGATCATAGTCTTGCAGGCGTCAATTTTTCAGTATTAAACTTTACGCCAAATGAGTAGTCGGGTCTAGGTCCAGTAAGGCCTAGTCTAGATCTAGATGAACCAAGCAAGTTTCTTGGTGAAGATCTGTACCTTTTGGTGATTCTCCTTCTTCCAATGCTGGAAGGTGGCCTTCCAGCATCGTAACCTTTCATAAATTTGACCGATAAGCAATACGTCAGAAGCCTAGAACTTTTCCAAAAATACTTCCGTGAAGCTTTTGAATTGAATTTACATTAAAAAAACAAACACTTCAAAAAATTGAGAAAGTTGATGTGTTGATCTTTCCAAAACAATTTATGAAGGAAAAAAAGTGGATCTTTATTAAATATAATGATATAATATTCATGATCGCCAACTAAACACGAAGTAATACATTTGAGATGATGAAAACTATTAAAAATTGAATGGTAAATGAAGGTAGACATGTAAAAAGTTGCACCTGAGCTTGGTAATAAGTAATGATGATTATTAAAGTTATAACTGGCG
This sequence comes from Romanomermis culicivorax, assembly GCA_963922205.1. Classification (NCBI taxonomy): domain Eukaryota; kingdom Metazoa; phylum Nematoda; class Enoplea; order Mermithida; family Mermithidae; genus Romanomermis; species Romanomermis culicivorax. The sequence goes on along the minus strand of CAWUHX010000073.1, from coordinate 1,229,652 downwards.
GGAAGCAACTGAAAATTTTGAGACACAGACCTCCTAAATGCACCATAATGCATCTTTTCGTTATGAAAACCCTAAATTTTTCTTCCACATTTGTGGAGATACTTCAAAAATTATTTCCACATTCCAGATTTTTTTCCACGTTGTGCAAATGTGCAAAAAAATATTGGATCACATTATCCAGCAGGACTGGCTGTTGCGCAAGTTGAACTGTCAATTCGATAGTGCCTGAGAAAGACAGGATAGTGTACTATCCAGCGGAGTCGAGCTAGAAGGTACACCAGTATATCCTTGGATTCAATAGCAACCAGCCAACTTACATCTGTCAGTCACTATCTTCCTGCTGTCAATTCCATAGTAAGCAAACTGAGCACAAGAGGATTGCCTTTCGGCCAGGAGAGAACTCTGTACTCCATTCACACACTACTGGGACTTTCAGAATTCAACACTTTTGATTGCTGGAAGACCAGGCCTTGTGGTCAGCTATAGTAGTCTACTTGCACAGAATGCTAGGAGTATCTGTCCAATTCCAAAGAATGATAAGAGATGTATCATCACATGGACCACTAATGTAGTGAGAATTTCCGCTTATCAACACTCCTAGGCTCTACAGTAAAGACAAGCTGGCAAGAGAAAAATCCCTGTGCATCATTACCAGCCAGGCATTGCTGGTTTAGAACCAACGAATTTCACCCTTGAGTGACCATCATGGGTCGCAGAGTCGGCCCATCCCATGACAGTCAGTGTTCACTTTAGCTTCCAGCAGAAACTGGTACCCATCTGCACTACATGGAAACAGTGAACTCCAGGACATGCACATCACATGGGTCACTCTATATCTTTTCATGTAAAGGCTCTGATACATTTGTACCAGGCCAGGAATGAGACTGTTTATAACCATTACAGACCCTGCAATACCCATTATATCACTATCGACTATCTAGACACACTTAATCTTAGGTTCAGGCTTAGGGTTAGGTCCAGGCGTGAGCTTATGATCAGGCTTCGACTTACATTCAGGCTTAGGTTTAGCTCCAGGCTTAGGTTCAGTCTCAGCAAACCAATTAAGGGTTGCATGATTTTCACACAATTCAAAATAAATTTCCTGTAATATGAAATTAATCCTGAAAAGGATTTAGTTTTATTTACATTACATGGTGCTTTCAATTCTGCCACAGCTTCTAACTTTTTGCTATCAGGTAAAGTACCCTTTTCTGAATTATGGTACCCAAGATATTCTGTCTTTTGATACCTGAATTTGCATTTACTCAACTTTAGCTTCATGTTACCTGAACTTAAACAATCCAGTTACTCTTTTCGTCTTTCTAGCATTCGTTGATGATTCTTGATAAAAAAAAGAATACAATTCAGATACACTAAGCATGTTTGCCATTGTAAACCTGACAAAAGTACATCCATTAGCCTTTCCAATGAGGCGAGAGCATTACATAGTCCAAAGGGTAAATAATTGAACTCAAAAAATCCTATTGGGGGTTCGACATTGCTGTTGTTTCTCTACCTGCTTCTGCTATTGGGATTGACCAATAAGCATTTGGCTGTCTAATGTTGTGAAGTATCTCATATCTTTAAAAGTATCTTGAAAATCAGCAATTCACGGAAAAACATAAACATCTTCCTTGGTCACCTCATTTAACCCTTGGGAGTCAATGCCTATTCTGTGTTTTCCATCTTTATTCCTGACCAATACTGCATTAGTTGACCATGGAGATATGCTTAGTCAAATCACTTCATTCTCTAACAACTTTTCCACCTCTTCTATCACAATTTTTGTCCTTTTGGTGTTTTTTGTCCCACTTGTTTCAACTTTATGCTCTACCAAATAAATTCTTCCCATGTCTTTCTCATCTGCCCCATATTAATCTGGATATTGACCCAGGAGGTTTACAATCTCCCTCTTCTCCCTCAGTGAAAGGCCACATGTATTTGTACTTTGTTGTATCCATTCTTGCTGATTAATGAAGTTACTAAAAATCTATCTTTTACATCCTGATCATAGGGACTATCATACACTTTTCTGTGTCCAATCATTTGACCCTTATACAATTTTACATCAAAATTATTGAGGTTCATTAGCTGTAGAGGGATCAGCTAATTATGAACCTCACTAACAGATCTTGATAAATTTGATCTGTTTAATGAATTAGGTTCAAATATGACCACAGCAGTATTGCTATAAATTTCTGACACATAGCCTTGTATAGTTTGTACAGATCTAGCTAACAGCGCTTCTATTTGTTGTTGTATTATATACCATTCCATAACAATCAATTATTTTTTTGTTGAAGGTCACTGTCGAGCCTGCCCAATCGAATTGAACATTTCTGAATCTATTCAGAAAATTTGTGCCCAGGATGACATCAGCTGAACATTTCCTCTGAATGTACATGTTTGCAGTCTCTGTTACATCCCCATGTGTGACTGTAGGAAGGCACAACCTTCAAGTGGTATGCGAGTACCATTAGCTGCAATTGGTTTCAATGTTGTTTCACCAATTTTGCCTCCTGGCAACCTGCTCATGATATCATCATCTATTCAAAGAAAAAACGGCACCTGTGTCAATCAATGCACTAACTTTCAAGTCATCATTGAGGATTATTGCCACATAAACAGTTCTCAGACATCTTGTTGAATGAAGTAGCATTACAACACCACTATTTTTTACATCTTTACTGGTGGGAGCAAGCTCTGTCAATTCTACCTCCCTTTGATCATCGTTCATATTGGATGTAGTTCTCCTATTCCTTCTCTCCTGTCTAGTTCTAATTTGGCTTAATCTTACTAATGCATCCCCAAAGCTTTCCCATAAGCTTTTTGCGCGATTAAAATTTATGGCTGGTAAATAGGAACTGCTGTTCTGGCATCCAATGATTAACAGAACTAATGCAACCATAAGTGCATTGGAAATCAATTAAATCAGCCACTTAAGTAAAGTATTATATTATTCTTTCATATTCTGCCACTCTGCATTAATTACATGTTTTAGCCCTGATCCTGCGTCTATGGCACTTTTTTCTATGCCACTGCCTATCCCTAAGTGTGTCTCATAGGGCGTACCTGGCTGTAGTTACAGTGGTTACATATCTGCCTCATAATTCACTACATTTTCAACTATCCCTTCCATTTCTTGCATTTTGTGTGCATAATGCTTTGATGATGAAAATGCAATGGGCAAATTTCCTAGTTGATTATGGAATTTTGCTGAACTGTTGCACTGAAAAAGTTCTGTCTGTCCTTTCCAAATTATTTCTATGGGAATCCTACCTACATGTATAGTTCCTGTTTTTGTTTTAAAACCTGCCCTATCTTTAAACACTCCTGCCACTTGATGATGACAGTCTATCACTGGACTATCTTTTATCAAGTCTACTGTACTGGGTGGCACAAACTTTCTAGGTACTTATGTTTAGTTTTATTTTACTTATGTTTAGTTGCCAACAGGGCCCTACTGTCAAAACTTCTTCTGTGAATTCTGCTGTGATATCTTTTCACTGCAATAGTGCTCTGACACCTAATGTTGCTTCTACATGTCTACCTAATGTTGCTTCTACAAATCTAGATACCTTTGTACGTGATGGCACAGTTCCTTCTATGTCTGTTGGAAATTACCATTTTCTAACCCCATTATTTTGTATTCAAAAGTTTAGTTTCACATTTGTCCCATCATAATCACTATCATTTTCTGACTGTCCCATTGAATAGGGTTTCGGGGTTTCATTGTATTTCTCCCCATCTATTTTCATGACTATTCCCTGGCTTGTCCACAGAGCATTTGTGAACTGATTTTGGCAGTAGGGGTTGGGATCCTTTTATTCCAAGGCTGCCTTTAAAGGCCCTGTCATACTTCACCGCCTGGTAGCACGCGGCGCTGCCCGGTGCCGGTTGTCCTATTTATACCAACAGGCCGCGCCGCGCGGCGCGGCACGGTACCGTGTGGTGGCTTGTCATGCTTTGCAGCCCGGTACTGCGCGGCGCCACTATTTTACTTTTGGATTTTGCTCTTCTCAAAAAATGTGTATTGGTTTAGTTGAAACCTGACAGGGTGCCGCAAAAATTACAAAAACCTATCCATACTCCAAAGGCAGTACCGTGCGGCCCCGCGCGGTGAAGTATGACAGGGCCTTAACTCATCAACTGTCATATGTTTTTTGCTCAATTTTGACCTGCATTTTCCTTTTTTTTAGACCACTGGGCATACAGCCTGAAACTTGGCAGCATCTTAAACAATTACACCATCGCATGCTGTCAATGGTGCAGCACCCACCTAAATCACCAAGGTCAGTTCTAATGTTCTGTCCATTGAAAGAGGCTATCTGTGATTCCTCAATCATGAAATTCCTAGCATCCTGACATGCCTCTGCACAATGCCATTTGTAGTTCACCTCAAGCAATTTGTTTGACTCCAAAATCCTTCTGAAATTTCAACGACCTTTTCATTTCCATAATTTTTGTTTGGAAAGCTGTTTCACAAGCATCTCTGCTGATTGACTCAATCAATAAATATCTCATCATTCAAAACACATTTCGAACCAAAACTAATCTTCCTATTTCTGACAAAACATTTGTATGCTTTTGCTTGCAGATTTCCAGTTTTTGGAATATAAATAGTCACATCTATCCGAAATGGTCTTCTGTCTCCTTTCATAGGAGGCTTGCATTCAGCTGTCTTAGGAATGTCCAAAGCATGGCCACTCTTGTATACACCACAGATTTGATATGCAAAGCATTTTTTTTATTTTAAGAAATACAATAATTTCTACATGTATTGCCTCTAATCTTTTAGGCTTCTTTGCCCATGATACCTTCTCTAAAAAGATAATACAAGTCCATACAAGTGAATATTTGACATTCAGTAGCATCCTATTACTCATTAATTCCAGGTTTTCATGCTCATCTTTGTCACTTTTCTCCTCTGAGCTGGAATTTTCTTGGATCTTCACACCTTTCATTGATCTCACACCATCTTTTAATTAATCCCTGCTGGCATCACTTTTCCTTTGCTCAGTATGAAGCTCGATGGGCTCCTCACCCTTTGCTCTGGCTCACCATCATGTACCGAACACTCTTCTTTCTGCATGTAAATAATTCATTCCTCCGCTTACTGTCCCCCTGTCATTGTCATTGAAATTTTTTACCTTTTGCAAAAAATTTACTCATCCAATCTACTTGTTGATGCTTATCATTCAAGTCAACTGCTCTTTCTCTCTTTATGTTTTTCAACCAATTCTTCTAAATTAAAATCAATAATTCCATGCCATCATCATCCATTTCTATTGTATCTTGCCTACCATATTTACCAAAAGTTCCTGGTACAAAACCTAGTAGTTCAATTTCTGGCTCACCTTGGGGATAGGGTTTGTAGTTCAGCTGCCATTTATTCCCATCCAGGGCCCAACTAACTTCCATGTTGTTGAACTGCTCTATCAGCACCTCCAGATTAGTGTGCAGTCCCAATGCCTCTTTAGGAGCAAGGGCAAGTGGGACCCCTCTTAATTGAGCTTGTGGTCTCCAACAATTGTGAAGGAGTAGAGTTGTTGGACCTCATTGATCTCATCTGTGCTCCCACTGTCTGTGTCGATAACAAAACATTCGTGTGGAATTTTGTTTTCTTCTGATCCTCACTTAACTAACAGTTCATCATCACAGCTCAACTGACTAATATTAATGTGGTGCTGGAGTCTATTGAACTTTAGTTGCTGCTGTTGTCTTTCTCTACCTATTGTCAAATCTAGCCTGAATCTATTAAACTTAACATGCCTCTTAGAAAAGGAATCCTTAGTTCCTTCGTGCAACTTTTGGGCTGAAGGTTGGACATTGTCCTTTTCCAGGCAAAACCTGGCAATGTGGCCATTGGGGACATGCATAGCAATAATGTGCCTTGCATGCCCCTGTAGCATGGCAAGGGCTGCGGCAACGTTGGCACCTTTCTCCTGTCTTTCTCTTTAGTCAGCATTTGAGGGAGATCTCTAACCTCTCGTTTGATATATTCTATAGTGCTTTCTGAAATATTTATAGAAATAGCAGTCTGTCATGGTACAACCCGCAAATCCTCCCTAGAAAGTTGTGATTCAGCATACCTTGAAGCTTCAGCAGCTTCTGCTGATTAAGGAAAATCCCTATATTTTAGCCCTTCATAAATGTTGGACTGAAGACCCCCGATAAAAATTGATTCAAGGATCAAGTCCCTAGCATCCTCTCTCAATGTAATGTGGGGCCTGCTGACCTAGACATTTTTCTCAATTTATCCAGGTACTACATTACACTTTCTGTCCATTTTTGTTTTCTGTCATAGATGAGCTGCTGGCGAACATTACTTTGAGGACTCTTCGGGTACATTTCTTTCAACACTGCAACTAACCCATCATGTGTGTTTTGAATACCAGGATCCTTTCTTAACTCATGGAAGGATGCCAATGCACTTCAAAGCAGGTTAGATTCTGAAAAGGCAAGCTTGTAAGTATTATCAAAATCACTTATTCCTTGCAGAGTCATGAACTGCTGCAATCTATCCACCCAATCACACAATGATTCTCCAAATCAACCTGAAAATGGTACTAATGGCCGGAATGCCATCATTGAATTGAACCTCATTAGGGAATTCTTTAACCCTAAATTCGGAATATCTTCACTCTGTTAAACCTTCAAACTCAACTGCTCTAGCCTATCTGCTGTAGTAGCAGCAATGTCCTCAAAGGCTTGTTTAACTGTCCTAAAGCTTTTGCTTCTTCTACCATATCTCCAATATTACTTTTCTTGTGTCTGGGGGTGCTTAATTCAAGTTTTGTCTGGCTAATTATGTTCTGAAATTCTTCTGAAACTGAAGACTGTCTACCTTTGAATAATGAATCCACATTATCCAAATCTAACTTGAAAGGATTTAGTAACAACTCAGACATGCTTAACTCAAGCTTACTTGGACCTATGTATATGCCTTCCAACAAATGGGAAATTACTTTTAGGCAGCTGAGCATACACTTGCTCAAATCTGTCTACTGAATACTGTCCTTAAGTGAGTCATATCACTTAACTTGACTCAAGAGAAAATAAAGGCTCAAATCTATCTGATGTGTTCAGTACTGCATGACTAACTTGAACCACCAGGTAACCAACCCTTTACATTGTGAGAAGTTCCTTAAAGCCACTTAATCTAACTTTTGACTAAATGTCCTATTCCTTGGACACCTGCAATCTGACACTTGTCTCAGACCCTTTGATCAATGACTAGCCCCAAGCTTCATCAACCTTCAAATTTAGTCTACCTTTTCAGACACTCAGGTCCAAAAAAAACCTGGGATCTGGCTTTGGAATTTCTTCCTTTCTTTTCTTGGTCTGTTCTTGTCAAGAGCCAAATTCTAACGGCAAAATAAATGACTTACTTTATTCACCAGAATAATAATATAAGCAATACCAAACTGATTTACAGAAGATAACACAGGTTTGTATACAAAAAAAGCAGGACCTTACAGCTGAATGAGATAAAAATACATCAGGCACAGATTAGGCCAAGCCCCAAGCATAGAAACACTACTGATAATACTGAAGGAATACAGAATATGTTTCACTTCACTACTTATTAAGATTAATGTACATGTGATACATGATAGAACAAAACTAGATACAGAATATACTGTAGAAATGCTAAAATGGTTGATATCCTAACTGGATTATCAAAATACTATCTGAAGTGATATGGAAACAAAGTACATAGTAAAAAAAATAATAAGTCAATAGGGTTCCTCTTGACAGTATTAATACCAATTGATCAGAGGTTAAATGGTCTGATGGGTTTCATTAATCCTATGCAGAAACATTTGGAAAACATTACTCGAAATTTGGGAAGCTTAAATTCAGCTAATGCAGCCAATGAAATCAGGAATGCACATTTTAATCCTTTAATAGCACAAAGGCCACATCCTTTCTTTCTGGGGCTTTGAATGAAGGCCAAACAGAATAGTTTGAAAAATTTGAACAGACCAGCAAACAGTTTTAATTGTTTCTTTACTGATACATCTGAAGGACTGAAAAATTTATAACCTTTTTGAAAGTACATTTCTCTATGAAACGAGGGTAACTCTTAAAACTGGATATGGAAGGTCAATTGAGAAAGAGATTAGGCAGGATTTATCAGAATACACATTTTTTATTAGGTCAAATAATATAAACTTATTCCTAAGAAAAAAGAGAAACTCTGAAAACAGGATTTGAAAAATCAGTATACATAATTTTCATTAGGTTATGAATTTAGGTTATGAACATCCACACTTCAGACAATGTTCAGCTACCCCACTTCTTTCTTCCTTGTGATTCTTCAGGGCATTTTTATGTTCCGATGATCTTGTTTTCAATTTTCATCCTGTTTCTCCAATGTAAACCTCCCGGCATGGCTCCATTGGTATGCTGTACACTACACCCTGCTTTTCTTCTTTTTCCCTGGTAGGGGCCACCGACCTGGCAAGAAAGTGTTATGAAATCACCAAAGTAGAAGACAACAGGGAAAGTTCAATGATATCAGACAAGTAGAAAAACAAAGTAAAATTATCAATAAGATGGTTAGCAACCAAAGCCAAAGAGAATTGAATCCTGACCAGAAAAATGCACTTCCGAAAGGTACAAACTTTGCTATGGCCCCCAAGAAACACCCCTTTGCAGAAATAATAATGAATATTGAATGTGCAGCACATTTCATACAAGGGATGATTTCAAATATGAGATATGCAAAGCAATAGAAAAGGAAAGCCTACCCCAACCAAATATGTCTACTGAAGAAATTTGTGCTCTAAAGGCATTGAAATAAGATCATAGCATTGTCATACTACCAGCTGACAAAGGGAGAGCAAATAATGGACAACCAAGACTATGACAGTAAGAAATCCAATCAGTAGAATCGAAACAGTAAAGAAATTGGTCAAAGACATAGGGATTAATGACATAGTCAAGATTAAAGAGAAATGCAAAGCACCACACATATATGAATTACCAAAAATCCACAAGGAGAACCTGCCATTAGGACCAGTGGTTAGTTGCATTGCAAGTACGATCCATCTATAAGCCAAGCATTTGTTAACTTATCTGAACCCATGACAGTCAAGCATAGAGTCGAATGTAACAAATAGTAAGGACTTGTCAATAAAATCAAAGACATACCCATCACTCAAGGCACAAAATTAGTCAGCTTAGATGTAGTAAGTCTCTTCACAAGTGTACCCATTGCTGAAGCCATCAGACACCTACAAACCTGTCTTGAACAGGACTCCACCAATGAATGCCCAGCAAATTGTACAGCTGACAGACATTTTAACTGCCAGGGCACAGCTATGACAAATATGCATCTATGACAAATATGCATCTTTACTCTACTTTTAAAACATTGAGCCTACATGTTCAAAGAAAGGATGAATACAACCCTTGTGGACTCTGTCACATTCAGGATACCCATGGTTAGGAGTGAAGGGATGTTGATAAAATTGTCCTTCAAGCACAGTTTCAAAAATCAAATCATATAGAGGGTGAGCCAGAAAAAAGATGAATGGTGCTAACTTTCATAACATCAGAATGGATGAAGATTCTATAGTACAGATTCCTGCATTAGAATGCCCTGTTTGTTTTTGTTGCAAGGGCAAAAATTTTGTATTCCTAGCATTTATGGTTACTGTAGAAACAGAAATTTAGTAGAAATGGTCATATTCAAAAAGTAAAAGTTGTGAAATCAAAGTAAAAGTTGTACTATTTTGAAACAAGAGTTTTGTAAAGCTTTTTACACTAAACATATGCAGGGGGAGACGTTCTAGTATGTGGAAAAAGATTTTTCGACTGTTTTTGATGCATCGAATATGTGCAACAAGCAAATTGGACAAAATATTCATACAGCATTACAGTGAACAATGACAATCATCACCCGGATTTGTAAGTATCAAATTTGTAAGTTTAGGGTCACTGTTTCTTGTTTTAATATTGTCAAAATTTTGCCAAAATCGATCCTGTCATTGACCAGATATAGAAAAGATTAAAATTATTAGTGAAACAGAAGGTAGGATGTATTAAAACAGCTCTCTTGTAGTTTCCAACTGTTACATGATTGTTATGATTGGATTTTTTGTACTTTTCTGCTGTGAGATATCTCGATTTTGTCAATTTTTGTCATGTTTTCAAAATTAAGTTGCAAAAATTGGTGTTCAGTATTCTAGCCACTCAATATTTGGGCAATCTGGCTGATACTTTTCACTTTATGTCAGATCTTTTGTCTATTGATGGCAGGAAACCACATAAAAAAGCTTCACTCATTTGAAAGTTTTGAAAGTTAGTGCTGGTCGCCCTTTTTTGGGTCACTATGTGTGTATGTAAACAATGTTGATGAAAATGACTGAATGTATGTATTCATCAGGAAATTGAGAAATCTATAAAATACTTGTAACAAGGAAGATTACACCCAAAAATTGGAGGTATCATTTGAAGAATCATCACAGGTTTATACATAGCTCACAGAGGGAAGCCCCTTAACAGTGGTTCACCTAATACATAGAGCTCACTATTCACAAAAAAATTCCCTGTCATAAAATACTAACAAACTTATCTGATGTGTGTGCAGCTTGCAGCTGCAGAATCTTCAAGCATAGTATCAATTCCCCAGACATTGATCAGACTGCTAGAACAGTAGCTTGGATGGTAGCCATGCCTGCTACAATTGTTGTATTGGATGGGATAGTGGCAGTTGTACCTGATAATTGAACAGTGGCAGAAATTTTTTTTGGGTGGAGCTGCCATGGTTGTATCATATGGTACTGCCGCAGTTGTCCTGGATGGTTACGTGGCAGCAGTGTTTGTGTCAGATGCAGCAGCCCCACTTTTATCAGATGCACTGACAGTAGTTGTGTCAGATGGTGTCACAGCAATGGTTGTATTGGATTGTGTGGTGGCAGTGGCTTCATTGGACAGTGCGACTGCAGTTGTTGTGGACATTGCCCCAACAGTTTTATCTTGTTGCATGGAAGTTTCATAGGCATTTATTTTTATATGGAAAGAAAATACAATGTCAAAACAAATCAATATAAATTCAATAAAGATGATCAGTGAAATTTTTGAGCTTGGCATGACCTTGAATGTCAATTCTTTTTTTGGGAATAGTCCTTAAACAATGAGATTGTGATGATTTTCACCATGTAGGCAGTGGAAAAGACACAGGAAGTCGCATTCCTATAGGGTATCCATTAAAATGACCCAAAATAAATCAATAAAGAGAAAGCTTTTACGAATAATCAAAATCTTCATTCGATTTTTTGGTTTGCTTCAAAGTCCCAATGCTTTGAAAGTAATTAGGAACCATTTCCTGCTGCACAACCGTTTCCATCAGGTCATCTAATGCGTTTCTAGTGATCAGTTCCTCCACAGTCACAATTTAGTTCCATGGTTTGGTGGATCTCCAGATAGACATATTGTTTGATCCGCCAAAGTGTATGAAACTCACCCTTTTGTCCATGTACCAACCAATGGTGAGCTTGCAAGGCTCAACTTGAATACATCAATAATGAATAACATGCCAGTGTGGTTCAACAATTGTCTCTCTGTTTCTGCTTTGGGTAAAAGCCACAACCACCCTACGACAATTTTCAAAACCCCTTTAAGAAGTTCATTACCTTATAAACATTTATTAAGAGTATTGTGCAGACATTCCTCTAGACCTCCTGAAACACGATTTTCCACAACTCTGTTATTGCTTCTTCTCAACATGGTTTCTAAGTTAGATCCAAGAGAGCTATTGTCTGTTGTGAGTTCTGTAATAATAATAAAACATTCTTACATACAACAACATCCTAAGTCTGAATTTCATTTTATAAAACCAATCATAAGCCATAATTTTAGAAAAAAAACCACCCTAATATATTGTAAAATGACTTGATTATAAATTCAGCACAAGGTTATAGTACAAAATAGAGTAGATTCATTTCTGTATTCTTTCTTGTATGGTTGACTGCAGGCAGGAAAATATATTAATATTCATATTTTCTCTGCTGATCAAAAATTCATGCAACAAATTCATAAATATTCATTCTTGAAGATGTCAGATTAACAAGTTATGAATTATGTATTTTCATTTTTCAGGATTAAGTCATGCCAACGGTATCAATAAAAAAGTAACTTACAATGCAATACAATAAATACTGTACTTACAAAGATGTATGAAAAGAACTGTATTTACAAAAATGTATGAAAAGAAGAAATAGAATGAAAGAAAGCAAGGACAGGATGAAAATGTAAAAGCATACATAAATAAAAACATAAGCAACACACACAGAAAAAAAACAAAGGAATACATACAATAAAAAATATAAGGTAGAGGAGGATATGAAGAATATGTTATCACATTTTTGATTACTCATTTGAAAGCACCTACTTGGGACATTGTTCACTTGGGAATTCATTCAAAATAGCTCACACTAGGATCACTGAGTTTGGGATTCACATACTTGGGGATTGCTCACTTGAGAATCACTCACATGGGAATCACTCTGTTAGAAATCACTCATTTGGGAGTCATTCACTTAAGAATAGACCTAGAGCTTTGTCAGAAAATATATGCGGGAAAGACGTTGTAGTATGTGAAAAAAAGATTTTTCGTCTGTTTTGACTAATTTGCCAAAAGTCCCTCTGATGCATCGAATATGTGCAACAAGCAAACTGGACAAAATATCCGTACAGCATTAAATTGAACAATGACAATCAACACACAAATAAATAGTTAATGTTTTTTCTACATTAATTCACCCATTTTTGCAACAAGTTCATAATCAAAAGATAGTTCTCAATGTTGCAGCATCCCATAGCCTATGTTAGGTAGGTCATGACTAACAAAGATGTCCAAACTTGATGCAATTAACACTCATTCTGATTTTATATTTACATGAAAATAGGTAAATTTTTTTCTTCTATGACCATTGCCCCAATATCTTTGGCAATCAATGCTTTCAGGAGCAAAAAAGTCATTTTTCCCTCAGACTTCGAAGCTCCATCGCATATGCTGAATGAGTGATTTTTTTCATTGGGGATACTTTTTTCTAGCTTTTTCACATAAAAAAACATCCGTGTGGAAAAAGATTAGAAAAAGCAGCTTGTTTATTTTAACATATTGGGAGAAGTTCAAAGATTGCGACTTGGAGGAACAAAAACTAAAGCAGAGACAAAAAAAAATGTACTTGGTGCAGTCTCATATACTTCGTTTTTTGATCTTTTCCTTTTTAGTACATCCATAGTTTCTGATTCTCTAAACATCACTGTTTTTTGTACAAGACTATCATGATTGGCTCAGTACAAAGATTTTTTTTGGTATCTTTGAAAAACAGACAAAGAGATTCTGTCAGTATTTCAGGTCAGGCAATGATATTCCAAACTCTAAATTAGAAAATACTGAAAGGTTTTTCATCTATGAGTGCTTCAGAAAAGTTCATTCACTGTTTTTCCCCAACTGAATAAAGAATTTTTGGAAATATAGAGAATATGAAATGTTTATTTTGTCACGTGCTGACTAATTTCGTCGAATGTCACGTGATTCACATCACAATTTTTCGTTATGTTTTTTGTTACAGTAATTTGCATTAATTTTGCGCTTTGTGTTTATAATTTTCACATGCAATTTATGTGTGTACTTTTTATGTTTCGTTTCTGTTTCATTTGCACACATTTTATTTCCGTTTCGATTTATTATTTTCTATCGCACATGCAGACTACGGTATGTACCCACTAGTCAAGAATTTCCGTTAGAGATAAGCTCTCCGAGCTCATCACTGTAATTGGAGCACAACGTGCACCTCTTATCAGTAAAAACTAGTGATGTTTCACAACGTGAAACGACTAGTTTGAAATTCTCACTAGTGACGTTTCTATGTTAAGCATGGAGAGTGAAAACTCGCCCCAATGCTTAATGTTGTGAACTGGAAAATGTCTATGTGACCATAGGCATCTTGTGCAACGATTTCCGCTGCAAAAGTTAGCTTAGGGGAGTGTTAACTCTGCCCAAGGCGTACTGTAGTTTATGGAGCCCTTAAAAAGGGCATGTTTCATTAGTTTGTCACTCATCATTGGGCCTAACTGGTGTTGCCTCTTTTTAGCCTTGCGTCTCTGCGTTTGCCGTTCGTCATTATTATCATATTTTTATATTTCAACTGCGTTTGCCGCTCGTCGGATAAAATTTACATATTCTCGCCTTCAGCCTTCATATACGTTACCACTACAGTAACCCGACCCTAGGAGCTCACCGCCTGTCGTCATTGATCAAAGAACCCCGTCGCCCTCTCCGAGGAAACATTTGATACCGCCGCCTGCCGATCCGCAGCTGCAGTACCCCACGCGGAGTCGCTCGGATTCCCGTACCCGTTCATCGTCGTCCGTAGGACCCCACGCTTTGACCCCAGAACCCACCACCCAGCACCGAGTAGTTTGAGAAAAGGATTAGTAAGTTTTCTCAGGGGTTATTATTGTTGAGGGTATATTTGTGGGAGTCTCCCCTAAGCTAGTTTCCCTTGGAAGTACCCTCAGTTGAGAAAGCCCTCAGGCCCTTAAGGTCAGGGCCAATAAGGGGATTTAGGTTAACAATCGGGTCCCCTACAGTACGCCATTCTGCAAAGGGCATCATTCCTCATAGGACTAGGGATTGGCACCCCTGACCAGGCCGCGTTGTCCATTATTCTACAGCTGAACCCTAGGACAAGGCTGAGGTACACCATAGGTTTACCTGTGGTAGTACCAGCTGAGTTAGGTTCCCGAAACGAAGAATTATAAATGAAGCCACCCAACGGGGTCACAGCATGTCACTTGCAGTGTCATGGCCGTATTACCTATGGGATATGGTATGGGTTTTCCCATCAATGTGACTGATCACCCACTTCAATTTATGTGACATGGCTCCACTTCGTTTAATGTGACATGGCGAGGCTGGAAAATCTACCTTTAAGTCTGACTTTACAGTCCTTAGGAACAAACCTTTTACCCTTTTGAGTGAGATACCTCTTTCAATTAGGTAAAATTTCGGTTTGAGTGGGGGAAACCTCTCTCAGATCATGAGAATCTCTACTTGAGTGCATAAACCTCTCTCAGGTATACTGATTCGCATTCCAAGTGAGATTACTGACCCTAAGGATGAAATTTTTGCCCTCATGTAAGTCGGATACGCCCCCAAGCAGGTACACTGCCCCTCAGGTCGGAATAAGCCCTTATGTTCCAGTTTAGTGCCAACTCAGATAGCACCGCATTTGAGTAAGAGTTTATTTACTGTAGGTCGGGATTTGCCCCACATGTGATTAAATTAATGATTCTTGCAAGTAAATTATTGCCTTATGAGTACAGTAACACCCGTAAGCTTTAATTAATCCCCTGGTGTCCAATTTTCCCCAGAGTTGATTCCCAAGAGTCATACATTCCCAGAGTCAAGTAAATAGAGTTTTCTGCCTCCATCTCCTCTGAGCTTTCCTTTCCTTTTTCTTTTTCTTTCCATTTTTTTGGGCTCTATCCACTGCGTGTGATCTGATAGGTTACTGTAGCACTGTATGGCCTTTTGGTTACAGTATGACTGTAATTTGCACATACTCTAACTACAGTATACCTGGGTACGGGTACTTGAGTATCACAGCCCATGAGGTTTTACAGCCCCTGAAGGTTTTGGGATCTCGGATCAGGAGATACAGTACTCCTTCCACTCTTGATTCTGTATGTCAAGTGTGGTTGCAATTTGTTATCTGTGTCCGGTATGTGTGTCAACACACTTTTCAAAATTTTCTTATCTTCACAGGGCACTAGCCAAGTTGCTCATTTTTCCTGCCAAACAAGCCAAAATTTTACTGTTGACACATATAACACCGTACTTAGCAGATCACATTGCTTATCTCTCGGGCCTCAAATTTTATTCTATTTACTTTATTTTTTATTTTCTCAGTCTCCTATGCCTAACGTGTGACCCAAGTATCATAACTTTTTCACCCAATAAATTTTCGTATCTCAAAAATCAACTCAAATAAAAACTAATAACCCATTTACTTTCCTTTCTAAACAAAAACATTGAAATTTTATATTTTTTCCTTCCTACCAAAAACAAATAAAACATTCTCTTTTCACTTCTATTCAAATTTATGAAAAAAAACATTTTCTTTACCGGTCACACATACGTCATAGTTGGCAACCCTTCAGTAGGTCATTTTTATTATTTTTTCCACTACTGTACGGTCTCTTCTTTTTCCTTCTCTCTCTAGGTAGTTGCATGTGGTGACGATCTTACCAATTGTGACCACTGACGTCAGCAACAACAACTTATTGTGTTGTTGTTATGAGGTGATGTGTCTTGGGCGACCCTACCTCTGACGTCCGCAACTACCTCACATGCTGCTGTTGCACTGAGGCATGACTAGCGGGGTCATGCCTCTGACGTCAGCGATGGCCGCCTAGCATGTGGCCATTTAGAGGTTGATGGTTCTCCGTGTCCTCCCCCTGCATCTGCAACAGCTGCATCCCTTGCTGTTGCTTTAAGGGGTGGGTGGCCCTCCTGCCCTACCTCTGACGTCAGCAATGGCAACATAACAGGTTGTTATTGCGGGATGGTGACCATATGGCACTGTCTTTCTGACGTCTGCAACAGCAGAGGCTCGTGTTGTTGCACTAGGACTGGTCCGTTATTCCTGCTTCAGTCTTTGACGTCAGCAACAACAATGCACCGTATTGTTGTTCAGAGATGTGAGGCCTTACAAACCGCACATCTGGCATCTGCAACAACTGCATCTCTATCATTGTTGCAGGATAACTGAGACTCAGCTATTAACCTTATGACATCAGTAATGGCCATGCTCCGTGCTGTCGTAGCAAGGTTGCTGGCCTTACGGCCCTATCTACTGATGTCCACAATGATAAGTCTCTATTCCGGTATCGGAATTAAAACATTACAGTCTTATTCTGGCGTCAGCAACAACCATGCCCC